>JAQZBX010095048.1:0-11956 GCA_029593785.1 Cabassous unicinctus
CACAAAGAATGCAATTCTTACTGCATAGTAAATGTTGATATTTTAAAATAAGAGCATTTCATCACTCTTTTAAACATAACCAATGGAATCTAAATACCATAGTGATTTGATAGTTATCATCCATTTAAAGCATAAATTAGCTCTTCCTCAATATTAAGAAATTTTGTATTGTTCATTTTGGTCATGAAACTTATATTTCCATTCCATTTTCACTATAGATTCTTTCCTAATATAATATGATATTACATATTGATATTCTAATTGCCATATAGAATATTTTTCCTTGTCTAAATATACTAGCTAGAAGTTCTGAACAATTTTAAATAGTAGGAATGACAGGAAACATCTTGGCCTTCTTATTTTAACCACTTTATGAAGTATAATTTACAAAGCATATAATTCACCCATTTAAAATATACACATCAATGATTTTTAGTAAATTTATACAACTTTGCAAACAAATGCATCATTTTAAGTAAATTTATGCAAACATCATCACGATCCACTTTTAGAACAATTCCATAACCATAAAAGTTCCTCATGCTCTTTGCAGTTAATCCCTACTTTCCTGCCCAGTGCCAGACAACTACTAATCTGACTTATTTTACTGGAATTGCCTTTTCTGGACATTTCATATACATAAATGGATGGATATAATTGGAATCACACTATTTGTAATAGTTGTGTCTGTCTTTGCTTAATTACCACAATATATTTGAGGTGTGTCCATGTTGTAGCAAATTTCAATAGTTTCTTCCCTTTAATTGCTAAATAATACTCCATTGTATGGACATACCACTATCTGTTTATCCATTCACTACTTGAAGGATTTTTGATTGTTTCCAGTTTTGATTGATAATAATAATGCTGATATGAACAATTGTGTGCAAGTCTTGCATGGACATAATATGCTCCATTTCTCTTCGTGAGGTAGGCAGTATTCTAAGATGGACCTCATGATTCCCACCCCAGGATTCACACCTTCATTTGATCCCCTCTCTATGAGCGTTCATGGGAACTGTAACTTGCTAATAATCAGTAAATATGGCAGAGGTGATGGAATGTCACAGCTGTGATTTTATTACATTATATGGCCAAGGTGAAGGAAGATTTAGAGATGTAATTAAGTTCCCTAAGCAGTTGATTTTAATTTAATCAAAAGGGAGATGATCCTAAGTGGGCCACTAAGTTTGTGCAGATAACTAATGCACTTGGGCAGATAAATAGGAGTGGACTTACATCATTATAAATGTAGGAGCCCATAAACTATGTTCACATGCTGGGTAAATGAGAATAGAACAGCTTTTACTTTATAGATGTCATCGAATTCTTTGCCTTTGTTATATATCAAAAATTAATATGAAAATTTATCAATCAAATATTTCTAAATTACCTATGGGTTCAGAAATTGAATACATATTCCTTTAATTTTGTTGAAAGGTAAGCATTGGAATCCTCCTGATTTGTTGGAGGTCACCACCTAGTCCTTAGAGTAATTACTCTCAATACCAGCAAGTATTTTGAATTGTCCCATTGTTTGGTGCCCTAAAAGTGTTTCACACACCTGGGCACCATGTAAAGATTCCAGATGGGTGAAAAATGGAAGAAGGTCAGATGTGAAAGGGAAGGTGAGAAAAGAGAACCCAGACAATAAATCCAAGTTTTAGGTCTTAATCTAATGCACTTAAAATGTATCTATTGGAAACCTTTTGGTTAGCCCCAGAAACTTGTCCTACTTTTAAAGATAGCTGATATGGAGAACCTTCAAGGAACTGGTCAGAGAATGTCTGAGCCTGAATGGGTTATATTATTCTATGGGTAGGCAGAGAATATTGTGAGGGTGTTTGTGGTAATGATAAAGGAGCAGATAATCAAGATTATGAGGCTGTACAGACCTGGGGAGAATCTGTAGAGTTTTATCTCTACAACTTTTGTGTTTTATAATGAAAAGAGAGGCTATTGGGGGAACTAAATAAGGGCTGATCCAAATGAAACATGTACTGCTAGCAAGGGTCTTGATTTAGAAGGAGAATATAAGAAAAATTAGGTTTCTGTAAATACAGACCTACATTAATAGGCAAGAGGAAGTTTTGAGTAGGAAGTGAAAAGTTTTGGAGTTCTGATGTAATTCATTATAACTTCTTTGTACATGTGATTTTATAGGAGCACATGATATTTAGACATAAGCTTACCATGTAAGGTATTTTTAATTTAAAAAATGAAATTCAATTATTAAATAATGAATTCATGATTTAATGAATAAATCATGATTCATAGCCATCCACAAAAGCACTTCCTAGATTGATTCTAAAGCCAATAAGAATCAATTTCTCAAGCCAGTTCCCATAGATTGTATTCATCATGCTTGTTGATAACTCAATACTACCATGTACATTTCCTTAAAACAAGGATTTTCACTTATGTGACTACCTTAAATGCAGTTATCAAGTTCAAGAAATTACTCTGGGGCTTGTCTCTTGGAAAGAAGATCTTAGAGTTCCAGACTTCACCCCCAAATCTGCCAATGTTCAGGGATAACATAATAAAAAATACATACTAATAGGTAATTATTGAGCACCCATTTGTGTCTGCCAGCTGACTCAGCACTTTATGAGGACTAAATACACATGAGGAAATTTCACTAGTATACTTATTTTACATTAGACAAATCCCAGGGTCAGAAAGGTTAAGCCATTTCTTTCACTTGCTATTTGTCGGGCCTTGTTCTGGAAGTTTTCTTATATTTCATTGAATCTTCTCAATACCCATGAGAGATGTGTTATATAATCTCCATTTGACAAATGACAACAGTGTGATAAAGAGAGGTAAGTGACTCATACGAAGTCACAGAGATGCTAGATATGAGAGCTCACAGCTCAGAAAAGTAACAGATACTCATGGAAGAAAATCTGAGTAAAATGAGATATAGAAGATGACAATAAACACCACCCAATATTCATTTACTTTGAATTTTCTTCTCTATTAATTTATGGTTAGTAATTACTGATTGGTTATATATGAATGTATGTGTCTGTATGTGTGCATGAGTGTGTGTGATTTACATACTATTCTCTCCTTATATTCTCTTCTTTTGGTTAACTTCATTCTTTGATTCTTGTACCAATACAGACATGGGTGCTTTTGAGAGTTCATTATATATTTTCTAATTTTTCCCTCAGTTGTACCATGAATACTTCCTATTTTATTAATAACTCCACAAAAACATTTTTAATTGTTGCATAGAATTCTATTAATTGAATGCAACACAAATCTGATGCTTCTGTCCTCACTGTTTACCATTTAGTCTGATACCTGAAAAGCTAATGTAGAATTTTCATCTAAGAGATGAAAACAAAGTGTCTGGTTGGAGACACGTCATTACTGCTCTGTGATGCCTTCTGAGTATTACATGAGCCAACCAGGAATAGAAGGGAGCAGAGCTGTTTTGACATGTTTGTGTATGCATTCCTTTTAAAAAGGGCTCTTGTTCTCAGATCCTACGTGCTCTGTCAAGTCTGCTCTCTACCTTAGCTTGTATGA
Source organism: Cabassous unicinctus (assembly GCA_029593785.1). Lineage (NCBI taxonomy): Eukaryota > Metazoa > Chordata > Mammalia > Cingulata > Chlamyphoridae > Cabassous > Cabassous unicinctus. Next base: position 3,541 of record JAQZBX010095048.1, read on the forward strand.
AGATTAGGTGAAGGGAGGGCCCACTTAGGCTCAAGCAGTCAACTGTGGCTCACTATGAGGTACTCTTGTGGTCAGGAATTACATGGAGGGAATGTGGCCCACAAACCTGTGAGTGCATCAAAGTTCGGAGTAGAAAGCTGGGCAGACTGATTCTGTCTCCTGTGACAGCCTTTCCTAAGAATCCCTTTTATTTTCTTCAACAGCATTCCTTACTTGAGCAATAGAGTCTGGATCCTTAAAATATGGGATAAGGAAGAATATGTTGCCATGGCTTTGGAAATTATTGACAAGACAGCATGAATGGCCCAAATGCAATCTAATATCTATATTCTTTCAGGAGGCACCTCTATTTACTGCTGTAAAAAAAATGACTGAATAAACGGGGCTCTGATTAATTCAAAAATTATTTCAATAATTTCACAGAGAGGTATTATAAAGCAATATTATTTTCATGGTTTGATATTTTGGAAAACAAATAGATACTATATTGATATATTTCTTGTGCTGTGAACAGTCCTAATTGAGTCCTGATGACATGATTTGGTAGAAAATAATAATTTGTGTCAGTGAATGTTCACAAAGGTTTGTTTTGTCTTTTCCATGGGTAGTGGAACAATGTACAATCCTACTTTTTATCCTCCTGTGTTTCAGAGGACACACTCTGGAGCCAAATTACCTGGGTCCTTCCCTGCTCTGCCATGTGCCAGCGTGACTTGGACAAGTGACTGAGACACCAAGTCCTTCATCTAGGACATGAGTCAAAGGTGCTTAATGATGATAACAAAACACACCGCATAGAATGTGTGAGTTTCAGAGGATTTAATATATGCGAAAAATGGACAGCACCAGTAAAGAATGCAGCTTCAGATCCAAAGGTAGATTCATGTGCCGATTATTTTGGTTGCTGTAATACTTTGGACCCAGTTGTATGTGGCTCTTTACAGTTTCTTGGACAAAACTGTGGCGAAAGTAACAGAATCTTTCAATGCGTTCAATATATCATTGTAATCACCCACCTTACAGCAGGTTTTAATAGATCAAATAATTAGCAGTTGGTCAGACCCTGATATGCTTTTTGTTGGTACCAGCAATGCCTATGGAAGCCGATATAGCCCTGCTCCAGGCTGTGTACCTTGGTAAGCAAGGGGAGTGGGGTGGGATTTCAGTCCTCACTGGTGCTGCCTTAGCTATGAACCTTGAGCAGGGCAGAAGATACACAGACTACAATGTGGTGGGGGAAACATCTACTCTATGCAGCTGATATATACAAAAAGTTGAGGCCTATCAACTTTTTTATATACTGGATGGGAGGTACTACACTTACCATTTTAAAATAACTCCATATCCTCAAACTTAGAACTGTTTCTTACTGTTAGCTGAGACTCCTTGTGTTACATTCTTAGCCTTTTCTGTGTTTCTCTCTCCTTATACTTTTCATTTCAGGATGCTACCACCGCACTGGGGGAGGAGTGTGAGTACGTATTGTTGTCTCCTTGCTGGCCTCTGTGTCCTCAACAAATTCAAGCTCTTTGTGATGAAAATCTATGGGATTTGTCCTCTTCCTTTATGCATTGGCTACTGCAATAACCAGAACCAAATCTACTACTACCGACTCCAAACATCCCCTTGCCTTGGGATGCAAACTTCCCACACTGCAGTTTTGCATCCGAATATCAGGTGCTGAATCCTTGGTCCCCTCAGTACTTTTGCACTGCCTTAGACACCCTTAGAAGTACTTGATCTCCTACATGTACATCCTGTTGGGAAAAGTATTTCTGGTTCAACATTTTCATCTTTGCAAACACATTCCAAGCTTACTTGTTCTACCAAGCCCATATTGACAAAGTTCAATATCACCCACATGTTTTCAGACTTCTCAGTCTATCTTGAGTTTCTTAGAGAATTTCTATTCTCTCTTGGATTAGGGCCTCGTGGCGATGATGCCAGGAAGTACCTTCACTGACCATCTGCCCCATGGACCCTGCCCACCTTCCTACTACACATGTCAGCGTGAAGGGCTACCCCTTTTTCTCAGGATAGATGCTAAACTCACAGACATCATACCCTGATCTAGCATCTCTATTAAAACTTTGTGTTTCTAGTTTTCCACAATTGCCTTTTGACCTACAAACAAGAGATTTAGATAACCCTTTCTTTTTCAACTAAACCTGTCTTTAAAGCCCACCATCTCATGATAAAGTATACACAGCTACATGTCCTTCCAGGGGTGGGAAATCTCATGGTTTAGCCTTAATACAAGAAAGGTCATAATTGGCATGATTTATGCAGAAAATAAATATATGTTGGCTACATATCTCCAAAAGATTATAGTCATTAATATTTTGATGATTTACATCAAGTTCGGGTTATGGGGTGTTGACACCACCTCTCCATGTATAATACCCATGATGTTTCTTATCAAAGCAGGTTTATAAGAACAGAGATTATATGCAGTTTTCTTAGCTAGTCATCTTTCTCCACCACTAGGGAGGAGAGTCCTAGGGTATGATGTCAAGAAAGGGAACTCTTAGAGGTGTGTGCTCAAAGTGACCCTTTAAGCAGTGGTCGTTCATTTATTGGCTGGCTGCTTATTCTGTCCTTACATGGCTCTAATAGGCTGGGCTGGGCTAGGCAGTAGGTCTGAGCCAGCTCTTTAGGTCTGAGCTAGACCATATTATCCACAAATGGCTCAGTATATTCTTATAAAGTTAATAATCACAAAGGGTATTCAAAGAACCCCAGTAGTACAATTGAAACAGCATGGACTGTTTGCACAAGTTACTGCCCCACTCTGACACCTGTTCTTTCTTCCATGAAGTAAGGTATGCCAAGGAGAAGGCCAAGAAGATAGGGAACCTGGAGCAGGAGGTGACAGGCCAAGCTCAGGACTGGGGAACCTGCTACTGTGTTAGCAGAGAATGGGGGGCTCAGGGTCCTGACTCTAAGTCACTCGTTCCTGAGGTTGCTAATTGGTCAGCAGCACATGACAGCTTTACCCACATCTGTATGACAGCAAAAAATGCAGTCCACTTAATGAGGTAAAGATTATTCTGACCTCACTAGCTTGTTAGTTCTTTGAAGCTTTAAGAACATTCTCCCTTTTTATTTCATAAAGGCTATTTCTGGTTTTGTTTTGTGTTTTTTTTTTAAATGACTATTCCGTTGATTCACTGCAAGAGTTAGACCAACTGAACTGGCCGGCTATGACCCCAGCAGGCAATGACCAGGTGAGAGCCATCACCCAGGATGTTCCATGTGGGAAGGATGCTCATTATCTTGGCTCCAATCATACTGTAGTTGCCCAATTCTTAATATTCTGTGAATTTTTTATTAAGGATTAAAGAGGAGCAGACAGATTCTTTATCTATCTCATGGTTGCAGTTCTTTGCCTCTAACAACCTTAAACAAGGGTTTTTGCTAAGTAATCATCACATCAAATTTGATATTTTCCCAATATAGATCTTGTCAGTATTAGAAAACTTGATTACAAAAGGTATTATACTAATCCTTCTTACAAACAAAACCAAGCTGTTTGAAAAATTGGGTATTCCCCTGTGATAAGAAAAGCATGAGCTTTAATGACAGTCACACTTGGCCTCAAATGCTTTTTTTACTAAAAGCAATGCCTGCATGATCATGGATGCTACATAGTTTCTCTGTGTCCCAGTTCCCATATCTGAAAAAGGAGATGATAATATCTAAGGCAGAAAGTATGTAAAGCTCAGGGTCTGGCACCTACTCAGCTTTTGGCCCAGTGAGCTCCTCCCTGTGAAGCCTGACAGGAAGCAGAGCAGCCTGTGGCCATCGCAGCCAGGGCTGAGGCCTTGTCTTTCTGAGCTGCAAGAGGCTCCTGGGAGGGAGACTCATCATAGGGGGCTCAGTCTCTCTCTGAGCTACACCCTCCTTACACAAGGCCCTTGCCACAAATAACAATGGCAAGTATCAATGTTTATTAAACTCTTACTGTAGAATAAGAACAGATATGAAGTCTTACATATATGAACCCACAGAATCTTTCCAAACTATATTAGGTAGGAGCTCTTATTACACTCCTTCTTGGGGAAACTGAATCTCAGAGTTGTTGAACTGAGTAGATGTGTACCCTGCGTGGGCACATATATATTAAAGAAAAGGGGTGTAAAGATGAAAAGGAAAATTTTGGTAATATATATTGGTGATGGTAACACAACATTGTGAATGTATTCAACACCACTGATTTATATATCTGAGTATAGTTAAAAGGGGATATTTTAGGTGGCATATATGTAGCTAGAACAAAATTTAAAAAACAACCATAGGACTATAAAATACAGTGAACCCTAACTTAAACAGTGGACTATAGTTAGTAGTACAATATTAATAGTAATCTCTTATCAATTGCAACAAAAGTACTATACAAATGCAAAATGTTAAAATTGGGGAGTTATTTGGGAATTCTGTATTTTCTGTATGATATTTCTGTAAACCTACAACTTCTCTAATTAAAATTAAAAATGTGAAAGGTGCACACTCCATTACAAATTACTCCACTGTACACATTATGCCAATTAATGCTGCACAGGGATGCATCCAAAATGCTTCCAAAATTGCTTTGATTCATTTTTAAACTTGCACACTACAGTATTTGCTTCCTTTGTAAACCTTTTGTTCCAAGCCATGGCACCAATGACCACCTACCTACCAGGCTCCACTGCCAGGTTCATGTCACAGAGGATGTTTTGTTTCCCAGAAACTCTCAGGCTATTAGCAGTCATGTCAGGTGTATATGTAGGAGCACATTATGTTCAGCAAACAAATAGTCAAACCATCTTCTCTCTGGTGTTCCTTTCAGTCACCATGGTTGACCTGGAAGCCCTATGAACATGCTTCCATCCACCATTAATACTTCTGTCCTCTCCAGCATTTGATTTAAGAGTGGGCAAGTGCAGAGCCAATGGTAAAAATCAAGGGGCATATCTGAGTGCTCCTTCTTGATGCTTTTCTCTAGCTCCATAAATGCAGTTTTTGTTAAGCCTTTTTATTCCTTCTTCAAAATCCATTAGTTCTGAAAAGTCTAAAAAAATCACTGGATAATAAAATGCTCTTGTTGTTGGACATCAAACCATTACTCAGCCAGTCATCTCTAAGTAAACACAACAAGAAATAACTTCATGGGACCTTAGGAAATAGAACCTAAATGTTGCAGGTAAAAAGCCTATTCAGTAAATGAATGGCTAAATTCTCTATTTCTTCCCCAGAAGACCTCCTTTAAATATTTTCTTTCTTTTTTGCTCATTACTCTGGGATCAAGAGCAAAGATTTTGGAATCAGATATATATGGATTCAATTTCCAGGTTTGCTGCTGACTATCAAGTCATGTAACTTACAAAAGCCTCAAATTTTTAGCTGTGAAATATCTATAAAATTGAGATACTAGTAATAATAATATCTTAACAGTAAGGTTATTAAGAATATATGACATGATGTATATAAAATAAAATATTTAATATAGTGTCTAGCACAGAAAAAGTACTCAATAAAAGTTGTTATGATAAAACTTTAATAATTCTACTAACAGATCAGCTATTACATTATATTTATTCATTTGCATATGGAATTGACACCTTGAAAGAATGACTCTGTATTAAATGCTGTACCCATAGATTAATTAATTATTTTTTTGTCTTGGCTAAGCAGAGAAAATAAGTCAAAGATGTCTCCTGACTTAAAGACTTCAAATTCTAATTCAGCAACTTTCAGAAAATAACTATGGGGAAGTTGACATGGCTCAAGTAGTTGTGTGCCTGCCAACCACATGGGAGATCCTGGGTTTGGTTCCCAGTGACTCTTAAAGAAGATGAGCAAGGCAGAGAGCTTACCTGATGGGCTGGCACAACAGATTGGAATGGCAAGCTGATGGAACAAGATGACACAACGAGATGACGTGACAAGGAGACACAATGAGAAACACAACACGAAGGGAACGGAGGTGGCTCAAGAGAGTGGGCACCTCCCTCCCACATTGGAGATCCCAGCTTTGGTTCCCAGTGCCTCATAAAAAAAGAAGATGAGCAGGCACAGGGAGCACACGACGAACAGACGCACAGAGCAGAAAGCGAGACCAAACAATGGCGGCGGGGGGGAGAAATAAATAAATAAAATAAATCTTTTTTAGAAAAAGAAAATAATGAATGCTCTCTGGTACTTATTCTGTAAATTTAATTTACATTTAAAAAAATAAAAGCAACAAGATTGTGCTATAAAAATAGTAATGATTTGCACTGGATTGCAACAGTTAAATAGTCACTTCAAAGTGACAAGAAAGTGGATAAAGTCTGCAGAAGAGACGATGTTGACCGTTTTTAAAAACTTGGGGGTGTAAGCATTGGTTTCACTTGACATTATGAATGTGGCAGGCATTTCTTTATTCTCAGTCCAATAATAGGAGTTGTGATTATTTCAATGCTTTATTATTATTTTATTTTCTAGAACATGAAGAGCACAGAATTGGATTAATCATAATATTGGTTCAAAAAGTATTATCATCATTTATCTACACATAGATCACTATGTTATTTTAGTCCACTTATGTGTTTGTTATTTATTTAATAAGTCAACAAACCTGAGAATCCACCATGAATGAAAGCATTATAAATAAAATTCATGCTGTGCTTCTTTTAAGTTCATTGCCAGGAAAAGTAAAGAAATAAATGAGAGGCTCTTAACATTGTCTGGTTTCCTGTTTTGTTGGTGAAGGAAGAGCAGCACATCCTGTTCTGTTAGAGATGGGCCCTTGGTGGCTCTGTGAAAACCAAAATCAACCAAACTTGATAAAACCTTCTTCTTACTCCTCAGTTTGTTTTTACTTATTTAAAGCAAAAACTAGCACACCTATTGAATTGTGTCCTTGATTTCTTCCCTTTGCTCCTCCGGATCCACTCTCCACCTTTATCTGTTCTCCCCCTGGGCCTGTGTTTTGTCCTCCTGGACTGCGTATCCTCCATTTGCTGCTTGGGAGAGGCCAGTGTGAAATATTTTCAGGAGACTGAGATGTGGAAGGAGAGTGAAATAGGGGCCCTGCCCTGACAGGTGGCCCTGGGGTGGCTGCATTCCTTCCCAGTGGCCAATGTATTGCTCCATCTACCCCATAGTCAGAATATTTGTGCCCAGGAACCAAGAGGGGCAGGCAGCAGTGTCCACCCTCTTTTATACTAATTAACCTACTGGAGCAATTTCTTCCTCTGTTCCTCTCTTCAACTTCTACAGGCCATGAAGAACTGTAAACCAGAGGGCAAAGATGCCATTACTGTAATCCATAGTGGATAACATCCCAGGGCAGAGAGCAGGATGGGGAACCATGGAGACTGAAGGCTGGGGACAACACAGAAATCATGCAGCACAGTTCACTCCTTTTGTCTCTCAGCTTCTGCACTGATCTTTTGGGTAAGAAATTTATGTCCCCAAGAAGGGGGCTCACCAAGCCCAGGTTGAAAGGCTATCCTGTTCCCAGCCTCCAGTTAGATCTATTTGGCTAATATTCTAACAACCCTCTATGAAAGGATGAGGATCATGTTCACAGGCAATACAGGTGCCAAACAACCTTGCTGAAAAATCCCCGATGGCGTGCAACGCACCTGTGCCATTCTTTTTGAGACAATCTCCTAACTTCATCTGCATCTGGACAAAACAAAACCATAGTATATTTTTAATAAGAAGACTCTAAGTATTTTATTTTTACCACAATCTGTATTACTTAGTATCTGGATGAATTAGGGAAAAACAAAAAAGCCTAAATTAAAGCTACCCTGAGCACCCCAGTACAATACCATGGGCTTGGGCTTGACAGACTGGATCAGTAAGAATCAGCAGAAGAAAACATGAATTTTGATATTTTTTTCAGTTTTTTTATTGTTTTTTTAAAAGATACTTAGATTACATAACTGTTACACAAAAAATATAAGGACTCCCATATGCCCCACCTCCCACACCTCTTAAACCTCCCACATAAACTTTCTTCATTAGTGTGGCACATTAATTGTAATTGATAAACACATCCTGGGGTTTTACCATTAAGCATGGACCATAGTTCACATTGTAGACCACACTCTCTCGCACACAGTTTTGCATATTATGTGATGATATAAAATGGCCTATATCTGTCGTTGCAACATCACTCAGGACAATCCCCAAGTCCTGACAAAGTCCCTGTATTACAATTGCTTTTCCCTCTCCCTGGCCCCAGAGCTTCCAGTGGCCACTGGCTCCACATGAATGTTGTAATTTCTTCCATTGCTTGAATCACAATATGTCTATAGTAGAATACCAGTAAGTCCACTCTAGTCCATAGCTCTTCCCCCCATCCTGAGATGTCTGTGATGGTGATGTCCACTCCACCTCCAAATGAGAGGGGGTTTATATCCCATGGGGAAGATGGATG
>JAQZBX010095049.1:0-11956 GCA_029593785.1 Cabassous unicinctus
TGAAAGTAAGTGGGACATGCTGATATTGCATCCCAGAGCCTAGATCAACACATTAAACTGGCTGCAAAGGCACTCTTATTTTATCCCCTCCTTTCTGTGATAAACTGTGAGGTTGAAACTTATAAGGCATAAATGATAATGTTTTTAGTCTGAAATCTTTTATCAGATCTTAACCTTTTTTTTTTTTTTCATTTTTACAGCTATATTTAATTCAATATCCCAAACAATCCCAGAACACAGAGAATGTGGGTATAACTGATAAAACTGCTTGTGCAGATACTGCTAAATTGCTGTGTAATCAGGATCTGATTGGGTCTGATTATGAAAGCTCTCTTTAATGAGTACAAATGTTCATTAGACTGTTAAAGTTTCTTCTTATATTATTATGTATTCACTATATAATAGTCCTTGGTGAGGCATTGAAGAACTTTTTCTATTCTCTTTTGAGTCTCAGATGCATGAAGTCATGAAGTTTTAGGCAATGAAATGTAAAAATAAGTGATATTAATGAGCTTTTAAGGTTATCTTTAAATATAATTATCTAGTAAGCTGGGAGATCAGTATACAAATAATTGGCCATAATTATGTACTGTTAACTGTCCACTTTGTAAATAGCTTATGCAGCTTATTTATGTGTATGTATGTCAAACCATGTACTCTCCATGCCCCCTAACAAAGATTGGGAACATTAATGCTGATGAATTTCCTTTACATTTGCAGAGGATATGCATTTTAGCGAGTCATCTTTTTAGTCCATAAACTATAAATTCATGGCACAGAACACATGGCCATGAATCCAACGAAGATATGTATCTGTCCATGGTCCTTAGCATTACAATCCTGAGAGGTCAACTCCATATTGCCTTGAAACAAGGCTCAGAAATCTTGGCTTTTTGAAAAATGTACAAAGCAAGACAATTTATATGGACCTTTACTATTCCTTTCTTTAAATTTACCAATTTAAGATTATTTAATGTCCTACCTTTATTGTAATCTTACCTTACCATTTACTCTAGGAGTCCCTACTCTTCTGTTCTTTGATGGACATTCTCTCATCCCTTCCTTCTCTAGTTGTCTTAGTTTGCCAGGGCTTCTCTAACTATTGCAAACTAGTTGGAATAAACAACAAAATTTTACTGTCTCACAGTTCTGAAGTCTAGAAGTCTGAAAATAAGATGTTGGCAGGGCTTGCTTCCTCTTTAATGGAAGAATCTTTTCCATGACTGTCTCCTGGCTTCTCATGGATAGCTGGCAATTCACAATGGTCTTTGACTTGTGGTGGTAGAATTTAATATCTGCCTGTATCACATGGCTATTTCTCTCTGTCTTTCCCTTGCTGTGTCCAAATGTCTTCTGCTTATAAAGATACCAGTCATGTAGGATTAGAGCCCACCATATGCCAATTTGACCTCATCTAAACTATGTTCAAAAAGCCTATTTCCAAATGAAGTCACGTTCATGGGACTGGGTGTTATGACTTGAACATTACTTTTGGGGTGACACAATTCAGTCCATAACACTAGTAACTCCCTCTCTAGAGTGCATTCATCCTTGCTTTCAAAGAGGGAGAAATCTACCACCGAGAATATACCCAAATGTATAATCTATGCTCTAATACTTCTCTTCCACACTACTATGAACAGCTCCTTGGAAATCTAACATCTTCTTTTCTATAATGGGTATAATAATATCTAGAAAACAAGTTGTTCACATAGTAAATAGGGTAATGCATGTTTAAAGCACTTAATCTAGTCGCTGTCAAGTAGAAGGAGTTCACTGTATTTTAATTCATTTCTCCTCCCTCAACTTCCTTTCATGTCCAGACTTTATAATAAATGTCTGGAGCCATTGCATCCATTTGTTCTCATGATCATTTTAAATATGCTTCACTATTCCGTTCTCTGCAAAAATATCTTTATCAAAAATCACCTGTGACCTGTAACTCATCTCAGCCCGTCTTGTAATTCTTCTCTCCCTGAGCTTTCAAATGCATTCACTCTCTTAATTATGGCTTCTTTCTTGAAAAGCTCTTCTTCCTTAGTTTCTATGACCTTATTTTCCTCTTCTTAATCCATATTTTCCATCCATTCTTACTGCCTCCAGAGAAATTATTAGCTAGTTAGGCATGCTTTTGTTGTGAGAGTTATGAAGAAATATAACATTATCCCTTCATTTAAATGTCTTATAATTTATTTAAAAAATAGATTATGCCATGGAAAAGTTGATCAAAAATGTAAGAAGTATGTAAAATGCCAAACCAGTGAAAAGTGGTTAAATAGCTATACATTTGTTACCTGAATATCACCTCTGTTCCCTGCAAAAATCGTGCTTGTACCTTTTTGGAAAATCACTAGTACTGCATACTGTATGCATAAAATCATTAACCAACTAACCATCCTCCCTACAGACTGCTTCTAGTCTTAAATTACTCTCTTTAATCAAGGTCACCACTAATACTCTTCTACAGTCAATAATGAAATATTAACTTGTTAAATCTGAAGATTACCATAAGTGCCAACTAAATCAATTTGCCTTTAAAAAGTTTCACCCAAAATATCACAAAAAAAAGTTTTATTAAAACTAAAATTTATTGATTGAGTCAACATATATTAACAAGTGGTCCTTAATTTTAGTATACATATCAAATTTCTGAGTTTGTAAAAAGTGCAGATCTCATGGCCCAATGCTCTTATCATCTGAATCTCCCAATCTGTATTTTTAGCAAGTATCTCAGGACCACCTTTTTCACTGTATTAGTTTCAGTATGGGATATAAGGATGAACCAAAGTGTTGCCTTGAACTCTGGGGAATGATAGTTAGTGATACATGGAAACAACTCTAACAAAAACAGATAAAGGTGAGGGGTCAGGAAAGTGCAATTGGAGTACAGAGTTAAGGTTTAGGAAGAAAAAAATTACCCGAAGTCTCTATATAGACTAGAAAGAAGGAAGAAATAGATTTCAAGTTTTGAATCAGCCTGGGCAGTGGAACATAGTCAGGGTAACACAATAGAATATAAGGAAGATGGTTCAGTGTGGCTGGAGCAAGTATAACATCTTACAGTTTCGTCTAGCTTTTTGCCCCTTTTGTTCATCAATATCTGACTGTCAATGAAAAGCAAACTAACAGTTTTTCATTGAGTGATAGTTTTTATTTACATATTCTCATTTAATCTTCCCCCAAACCATAACTTTGTTATCCCCATTTTATTGGTGACACAATTAAAGTTCAGAAGGGTAAAATAGCCAGGATTCAAATTATGATCTCTAATTTTCAAAGAATATGCTAATTGCATTTTTTTTTTAAATGTGTAACTATTTCCTTATTTTTCTCTCCCTCTATTGCCTTATGCCAAACACTTAGTTCAAAAACTCATGCTTTGTCTTGCTTTTCATACAATTTTCCATTTTTATTGATAGAATTTTAGACCTGGATAATACTGGACCAATTTACAAATATGTAAAGGTGAATTACAGAAGTGAAGTGATTCAACAAAATTGCATAGTTAGTTATTGTCAAGAAGCACAATCAGAGTGGGGTGCCTTCAAATCTCTCAGTATGGCAGATAATCTTTCCAGTTGAGTCCTATATGCTTTATCACTATGGATAGAAAAACCGTGAATGTTTGCTTTTTAGGCACAGAATGTCAGTCTGTGCCTAAATCCCTATAGAAGAATGTCATTTTCTTGTCATCTGAGAAAACAAAGTCTTTATTGCAAAGTGTCAGTCCTCTCTCTCTTCACATCCTTTTTTGCACAGTAATTTCCAAGAACCACCATTTCAACCAATCACTACTTCATGGGAATACCAATCAGAAGGAAAGGACCTCAGTATCCCACACCCAATATTCAACCCTATCTGTGTCTCTTCCCAACCTTTGCTCATTCTGCTTCTTATAATAAAAGAAGAGATCCTACTTCTCTATCTCCCCTCTCAGTGCCACAATTTCTGTGAATTACTCCATAACCCCTTTCTTTCCTGTAGCTTCTCTGTCTCTTGCCTTTGGCAACATTTAAATAAGTTCAAACCTCATTCAACTAAAAAGACAGAAAAAAGAGAGAAAGAAGGGAGAGAGGTAGAGTTTCCTCCAGTACCATAACACACTTTACATCTCTCTGTCATGCAATGTTATAAAAAGAAAGATACACCAGTGTTCTCCATTTCCTCATGTCCCACTCGCACCTCAGTCTACCATAATATATACCTGTTAGAATGTGTGATAAAGTCGCAATAATCTCCTCAGTCTGCTTTCAGTCCTCATTTTACTTTATTCCCCAAAACCATAAAGTTGACCAAATTTCTCCTTTGTGAAACAGTCTATTTTCTTGACTTGTATGACATAATTTTCCTATAGTTTTACTTATTATTTATTTGAAACCGTATTCTTAGCCATCATTTTCAACTATTTCTTCTTTATTAAATCATTTAGTGTTAATTTCTTAGAGCTCTATATTTTTTCTTTATTTAGACTGTTACAGCTGCTTCTGTGACTTTAGTCATCATCTATATATCAATATCTTCTGATTTTTTAAGAGATTACTAATTTGATATCCAACTTCTTATTACACTTGAAGGCTTTAAGAGAACCCAAAAAGACATTGAAAATTGAATTCATCATCATCTTTTTTGCAAATATTTCACCTTACTCTGATGCTTTTCTCATTAAACAACATTGTCTTTCATCTAGCTTCCCATCTGATTCTCAGTGCTCATTCTTCATCACACTTTCTTATTCACCCATTTATATATGCAGTCACTAAATTCTATCCATTCAACCTTTAATAGTTGCAGAATCATCGTCTTTTATCTTCACCCTCCCACACAAGAATAAAAGCCTTGAGTGACTGATGAAGTCTTATCTCTGTGCTGCCTATCTCTCTACCCTCATCTTGTACTCCATTTTCCTTCACTTTCCAGACATCCTGGATTTTCCTTTCTCAACAAATTATTAGCTCTGCTTTCCAGTGCCATATTGTGTGCTGTCTTCTCCAGCTGTAACCAATCACCTTTCTGTTTAAACCCTACTCTTGGGTCCCCACTACCATCAAAACTACCTCATAACTAGAGGTGCCAGACAAGATGCAGAATGTCCAGTTAAATTTGAATTTCAGATAATCAACAAATAATTTTTAAATGTAAGTGTGTATCAAATATTACGTGAAACATTTATTCTAAACAATTACTTGTTGTTTATCTGAAATTCAAATTCAAATTTAACTTGGTATCCTAGGTTTTGGGTTTTTTTTGTTTGTTTGTTTGTTTTTTCCTAAATCTGGAAAACTTACATCATAATCCATATAACTTTTTTTCTCCTATAGTGTGTATGTCATGAAGATGAAACTGTGTATAATAGTTTAGGTTTTTCTGCAACCCAGTGTCTACTAAATGTGTGATAAACAGTAAGCACGTAATGCACATTGGTTGTATTCATAATTTATATGAGGATCATTTTTTCTGAAAACAGATACTAATTTGCCAATACAAATTTTCCCTGTATTGGTGTTAAAAGTTTGCTACTCAGTCTAGGCATTTCCACTCAGTTATATTCATTCATACTTATAAGACTTTTACTCCCATTGCTGCCTCTTGGGACTCCCCACATCTCTTCATGCTACAAATTCAAGGCCTACACTTGTGGTAAAACTTATACAAGATCCACTTCTTCTATCAAGCCTGTCTTTTATACTTCTGGTCTTTCTGAGTTCAGCTATTATTCTGCACCTACAATACTTGCAAACTTCATAGAAAAAAAATTCACTTCTAAAGGAAAAAATTCTAAGTGCCTATTGATAGAAATTGAGAAAACAAATATCTGTTGTTTAGTTACTGACAGGAACTATCACCTCCTACAGAGTTTGCATTTATCTCCAATAAGCCCAAGTGGTACTGGATTCTTCTGTACCTGTGAACGTGTGTGGTTTTGTGTTTCTATGTGTGTTTCTGTGTGTTTGAAAAAAGGGAAAGTGGACCAATAATAGAAAATATTGACTCTCAATTGGACATTTTACTGAATATGAAACAAGAGGTGATACAGAGGAGAAATTGATATTTCATTTGCTGATCATGCAAATGTCATTTAATTGAATATCAAAAATGTTACTGAAATAAAAATGATCCCATAATAAAAATAATCTTTTGCTATAGATGTTTTGATTTTACCTCAAAATAATCCCTGGCTCAAGTCAGAGACTTTAATAAAGAATACATTCTATCTCTGATGAAGCACACTAATCAATGGACAGTCCAGTTTGTTAGACTCTTTTGTTTAGTTTAGTCTAAAAACTTTTCTTGCACTTCTCAATTTTGGTTTTAAAAACAAGTAAATACATATCTTTCTTTATTTTAATGAAAATTGAAATGCTTGTATAATAATCTTGGAAATTTTATCTCTTATATATATTTCCATTTACCAATCTCACAACTATAAAGCATTAATCATTAAATAACTCAGACATTTTAATGAAGATTTAATGTGCCATGTCAAGGTTACTCCACTCCTCATTTACCAGAAGCTTCATTACCAGAACTATTCAGAATCTATATCACTGTCATTATTTGGGCTTTGTTAGTAGCAATTATAGTTGAATTTCTAAGGAACAAATTTTCAAGTGTTTAAAGTATCACTAGACTTTCCATAGAGTGAAGAACAGCATGTTATTTGAAATGGACTTAGTGATGAGTTATAGATACAAAAAATGAAGCTTACATGCCCTAAGATGCACAACATTAGCATCTTACCCACTCCTCCACCTCTGCCGAGGAGGAATACAGCAAGCATTTCTTTAACTTGGCTCTTTTGTTATGCATTTGTCTTCTACCATATGTTGATTTTCACAAATTATATACCAAGATCAGGATACATGCAGGGTTACAACTACAAATTTAAAACACTCTGTATTTAATAATTATTCCTAAATATTTGTTTGTTTCTTCTTTGTCTACCAGATAACCAACAAGTCAATCCTGAATTATCTGGACTATTTTGTACAAGAGTGGTTTTTTTATAGCTTAATATTAATGCTTTCAAAATAATGATTGTCAGGGAGAGATGGGAATCACATATTTTCATTATTCTGTGGTGCCCTGATTGTTGTAATCCACAATTTCCTGTCTCTCTCCTTTTGGAAGTTTTTCTGAAGTATCTGACTTACATCTTTACATAAGTGTTTGTCTTGTGCTCCCAGTTTTGTTCCTGAAAATACAGCATAACTATACATAACAAACACATAACTCTGAAGTCTTTGCAGACTTTCAATAACAGAGAAAAGCCGAAAAAGAGTAAATCTGCACTCTGGCATCTATTATGAAAGATTGAATTGCTCAAATGTTCTATTGTGGGCAGGAATTTGCAGTACAGTCCTGCCCTTTGGCCAATGTCAGGAACTTCCTACATTTACGAGATTGAGGACAGCACTTAATCGTTCAGTTATACATAAATACTAATCCTCACAACGTTTGTTAGTTAATCCACTTCGATTGGATTTTCAGATTAATATTCAATAATTTTGTGTTCTCTCATAGAGATAATGTTTACTATGTAACATATGATTACCAAATTTTCAAACTAGATTTATAGAATTCAAGGTATTTTAAAATACTTGAAGTCAAAACCTTTAAATTAAAGTTATAATTGAATGGAGTCCTCCATAATCACTTGAGCATTGTGTTTCCCTAAAACACTGCTCTTTTATTTTCCTCCCACTTACCTCCCAAATATCTTCATTATAAAATTATATAATTTTGTATAATTATATGATTATATAACTTATTACTTTAACAAAATGTCATCAATTTGATAGTGTTTCAGCTGCCACAGTTGTGGTCACGATAATTGGCAAAAGTTCCTTTTCTTCTATTAGGACTGTTTAAAAAAGCTAGCGTGTCTTTTTTAAAGTTAACCAGTTGGACCAATTATCTGCAATTGGCTTACCTACCAATTAGAATGCCAATTACTGGTTCTATTTTAAAAGACCCACCTGATTATTTATATAGGTATATGCCTGGCACACAAACTTGCATGTTAATTATTTAATATATGCCAGCATGAAGACTTTAGGAAATCAATAATATAAATTGAATAGAATAAAATTATTCTATGGATTATGGTTTGCTCTTCAAATAATCTATGAATTTTAGGGTCCAAAGGGACTTAGAAACCATCTAGCTCAATAACCTCAAACATTAATTCACCAAACATATTTTGCAGAAATTTCTTTTTACAGATGAGAAAACTGCAGCCTTGAGAGGAAATTGGGTTTGACCAGGGTCAAAGAATAAGTCAGTCACAGAGCCAGCAGAGCAAACTAATACACAATGAGTAACTGCTATGTACCAAAACCTGTTCAAATGGCTTATGTTCATTCTTTAATCTTCTCAACAAACCTGTGAACAATTATTATTATTTCCATTTTATAGATGTAAAGAGATCCATGATGAGGATAGAAATAACTTGAATCAAGATCATCTACGTATACAACTATAATTGGTCTTCGTTTCCATCTGAAGGCAAAGCCTTTGGTCACATACACCATGCCAGAATTCATAGGATAAATGACTAAAATCAGTCTGGTTAGGGAATAAAAATGAAAGAAAAGAAGAGAAAATTGCGCATATGTGTTTTACTGTTCACCTATACTCATATTTAGTAAAGGGCTCATGTTACAAAGAACCTATGAGTATCATATCATACTATTACCACCACTGCTACTATTGCTGCAATACTTTAATAGCACAATATTTGCCAAGCAATTTACAGAATTCTATTCACTTAAAACTCTTACACACCATATGAGGTAGGTTCTACTGTTAGAGCCCTTTTCACAGAAGAGGCAGAAAGCACAGAGGTTAAATACGTTTCTGAGTACACACAACATATAGATATTATAGGTGCATGGCAAATGAAGGCTAAGTGACTGGAGAGCCTGCAGTGAAAATGACTATATTCTGAGACCAAAATTATTCTCGAACATGTATGCAAAGAATTACTTTCTTGGATTTAATTGTACTTCTGCTACCCATTATTTCTGTAGACTTAGTCAAATTGTATTTGGACTTTTTCAGGATTTTTTGTCTTTTCTATAAACTAGAGATAATACTGACTTCATAAGATTATGGCTGAGATGAAATTTAATTGAATGTTAACATTTAAATAGTACTTTTACAATGGTAGATATTAAAAAATACTTGCTTTGTGTATTGTGTCTTCTGAAATATAATTTTATGAATCTATGAGCAATCCAAGTAGAAAACACATTCGAGTCAAAAATAGATAGATAAATAAATAATAACCTTTGTTCATTCATTTAACAAATTGATACTTCCAGAAAAACTTTGACGTGGTATCGTTATATTCCTCAAATTATATTGTAGAAATATACCAGAGCCTGAGTATAGAAATAGAATAAAAATGACTAGCAAAAGTAAAAAAAAAAAAAAATTACCATTACCTTAAAAAAACTGTCCAGAAAAAAGTATATATGCTAGGGTTTACAAGGCATGCCACCAAAACTACTGCCTCTAAAATGAGCTGTTTCAGTTCAGAGTAGAGTTCACAGACAAGATTACAGCCACAAATGAACAGTTTTCCTATCACAAAGCCAGACTCTTTGGAACTGTAAAATTATTCATGAAGAAATTCTAAATCCTTTTAGATATACTTCCAAAAAAATGTCATGTCATTTCAAGAAAGTTGTAAAAAAATAAAATCAACCAATTGCTACTACCTACCTTTATTTATTTATTATATATTTTTATCTGAAGTGCCTTGCATAGAATCATCAGATTCATAGCAATTTATAAGTCAATTCATTGTAACAGCTAGGAAACCAAGATGATTAATGTGTATTTCTTAATAGAGTCAAAGTGTTGTGTCTACATGCAAAATATTCTTTCCAAATTCTGCATTAATATATGCCACAACCCCTTGCCAAGAACAAAGCCTGAATCCTTAGAACAGAATTTATCAGACTACTATAAGGCTGCATAGCTTTTCATAACAAGGACTACAAAGGAACATGAACTTTAACTATGAAATATTGTTCCTTTTTTTACATTCAAACATATGTCACAAAAGCTTGTGGAACAAAGTGATATCTTCATATTTAGTGTAATTTTCCAGAACTGTGGTTTAATTTTCTTGAGAAAGTTTATGTACAGTTGCTTTATTTTCTTACATTCTGTCCAATTTCAGTAATATATTCCAAAAGCTCCTAAATCTTAAAAAAGAGAAATAAAGACAAACTTAATGACCACTTCACAGCATAGAGAGTAAGTTTTAATTTATGTTTATGTACTTCTGAATTCCTTTATGAAACTGAAGTGAAAATGAATAATTACAGTAAGTTTTATAAATAAATTGCTGTTGCTTTCACAAACAATAACATATTCATGCATCTATTATGTATGGAATTTTAATGAAATGAACAGAAATTTGGAATACCTAATATCTTATTATACTACCCACTGCTATTATTTTTGATAGCATACACAAAGGACCAATTTATCACAGCAAAATTCGGGGGGGGGGAGAGCATAAAGCACTAATTAAACATCGAAGGGGGATAGTAAAGGTTCAGACTTTGGGGAAACTGCCACTCTTTTTGCTTCTGAGTAAATTAATGTAAATTAAGATTACAGACATATTAGCAATCTGAAGTGCATCCTTGATGCAAAATTCTGATTAGTAAATGCTATTGCAATAAAGTTAGTTTTTATTTATTGGAAATCAAATCCATTTTTGCCTCAGGTGGTGCCTCAGGTGCCTCACGTGGGGGTACTTACTGGTAAAGGGCAGGAGGGAAATTTTGGGGTGATGCAACTATTTTTTATCTTGATGGAAGTAGAGTATGCAAGAGTATACATATGTCAAACTTCAGAGAACAATTTAAATGGATGTAGCTTGTGGTACATAAGTTATACATGAGAAAATTTGATTTAAAAAAAAAACGCACTCCACTAACCTTTGAATGCCTAGTAAGTGCCAAGTTGACATAAAATTCCTCAATTCTAAATTTAGAGTATGAAAATGGCTTAATGGAAGCATTTGCCTTTGTGTATTTTGAAGCATTTCAAAATATGTATGACGCTACAGTCGTTCTTAGCCTGCCTTAATTTAGTTCTTCTGTGCTCATATAGGCAGAACACTTTGCTAAGTACTGAGAGGGGATATAAAAGAAATAAAAGCTATGGTACCGGTTTTCAAAGAGTTGATGATTTAGTGGGAGGTTAAAAAGCAAATAAATGAGAACAAATTAACATAGCACAGTCAGAAAGCACGTTCTGGGAGTGGAGTAAAGGGGAAAAAGCAATCAGAGTGAGTCGAGGTTAATCAGGACTGGCGCCATGATTTGTGTTTTCAGTCAGGTAGTAAAAAGAGATAAGACAGCTTAGGGGAGAGGAGGAGAGAGGTTGTTTTCTGACAGATGGGCAGATTGGAGATCAGTTTCTAGTATAGGAAAGAAAGAGCTGCCTTTGCAGTTTCTAGTTGGCTCCATTGAGGACGTTCACCTCATTACCATCTCTTGTCCCTCTAGGGTTCCATTTGCACTGGTTGTAGGACAAAAGCAGGTTTGTGACTCCCAGGACCTTCTGTGTCCTCTTGCTACTCTGAAGGAGAGCACTTCATTCTTTTCTTGTTTTTGTTACTACTGAATAAACTGTAACAGTCAGTTTAAGATGACTTCAATCTAAATACAGGACTACTTACTGATATAATATATTGGTAAAATAGAGATATAATATATGGATATAATATGCACGATGCCTTGTTTCTTTCCTTACCCATTTGGGAAAACTGAATCGTTTTCAGTTTTGCCTGGCAATTCTGATAAGTGCACTAAGACTCATTGTCCCTCCAAATATGAACTCTAATCTTCCCCCTGGTTATAATCTCCAGATATAATCTCCAGGTCCTTTCCCATTGTTTCCTTTCTTCTTACACTATCTTTTATCTAGATTC
>JAQZBX010095050.1:0-11958 GCA_029593785.1 Cabassous unicinctus
AAATAACAAAAATAATAAACAATAAAATAAAATAATAGCAAAAAATTATGGAATGCTCACTTCATGCCAGAATCTCTTCTAAGTGCATTATATATTTTCATGCATATAGTCCTAAAAAAATAAAACCTCTATAAGGTAAAAAAATATTTTTAAAAAAATTTTCCTGTTAGGAAAAGACATGCTATAATTTTGTCACATTTTTTTTTCTTGGAAGTGTATGCTAAGATACTATTTCTCTAACTCTCCCGTTGATACTGTGAACTGCTATATATGTTTTAATTAATTCTGTTCCTTAAACCAGATTCTAAAAATTCATTTTGGGAGAGGGATAATCATATTTGATACACCTAATAAACTGAGAATCCTTTGGCTGAAGTACATGCATTCAAACCAGATTGCATTAATCAATATATCCCAGTGACCACCAAGGGTAGAGTGAGCTTGATTGAACATTGCTCTTATCTGGTAAAGTGAAATAGTCTGACAAATAGCCAGTTCAAAAATGTTCTTCAATCTATTGAAATCTTCAAGTCTTAGGGCCAAAAATGGTCCAAAAATCTATGGAAATTAGAAAAATAAATATTTAATTACCAAGGCATGATATGACTAGTCTCTCATAAGAAGAGTTCAGTTAAAGTGATTAGCAAATTGGTGAAAAATGAGTTTGCACAGGAGCTTAGGGAGCCCCAGGGAACTCAAATATAGGTGAATATGAACTATTTTTCTGAAATTTTTCCATAAATCTCCCCAGAAATTCACAGAAAAGAATGGGGAAGTTTAACAAAAGCCCCCCTCAGGAGTCTGGACTAACAGAAGGGAACAACAGCCACAGAAGGTGTGTCCCACTCAGAAAACAATAGCTTGATTGCAGGGCGGGCGGATGGACAACAAACACTGTCACTCTTCAGGCACTGAAGAAAACCCATTAACTGAGAGAAAACAACAAGAAAGAAGAAAACTTTCTGGGGAAGGGGCACAAATAGAAGTTTAGCTCAGAACATTAGCTGGGAGTAGTCAGGGATTACTGAAATGACCTCCCTCCTCACACCCAGGAGTTGGTTCCTCTCAAAGACTAAGGGTTATGAGATTATCAGAGAGCATCAACTCCCTAGTCAGAGCCTTTCACCTCCTAACTAACATGCTTTGGTAACAAATTGTGACACACTCTCTCTGATTCACAGAAATAAGGACAAGTCAAAGTTGAAGTTTAAGCAGACATTGATAAAAACCACTCGGCCAAACCAAGAGGAATTTGATGCACTTGTGGCTATGAGGGTAGCCATAGTAATAAAGAACCTCAAATCCAGTTTATAATCTGATCATATTAACTCCAAATCCTACACTTTGTAAAAGAAGCAAATCCATTCTGATTACCAGGCATATGACTATTTATCTTGGTCTCCACACAAGATTCCCACTCTTCAATGATAAAAATTTTGAAGCATACAAGAGGTCTATTGGGTCCCTCCCTCACATTGAGGACCCCACAACAGTTTTTGCATCACACGGTAGCCACTTTTTTACTCTCATGAATTAAAGTGTAAGAACTTGGAAACTGATGGACCAACAGTGGCAAATGAGTAGAAGGGGATCACCCAAGTGTGGAACCCTAAACCTGATCCCCCAATGAAGCAGGCTGAAACCATATATTATGGGCTGTCTTGAGTTTGGTTCAACATTAGTGTTTTGAGATTCCTCTTTTTTATTGAGTCAGCTATCATAGGAGAATAATTGTGGTTGTGTAGATTTTGGTTGGGTGTGGATGTCAGAGTATTTAGACATCTAGGGATGTGCATTTCATTAATTTCCAGCATGAAAGCTCTTGTCTCCTGATAATATGATTGAATTAGAATGAGTCTGTGGTTATCATACATACACAATTTTCTTGGGGATATTTGTGTGCAGAAGAAGAGAGAATGCATGTATACAGCCTTAAGAGATTCTGCACAACAGATTCCAAACATGTTCCTACCAATTTAAGCTCCACTAGCCTTGAATGAATGATCTTATCACCCCATAGCTTGTCAAAATATGGTTTTGCTGCTTTTATTTGTAGCTAAGCTGATCTCTTCATATTTTAATTGATAAATTGGTTTTGATCTTTTATGTAGTATCTTTTCAAGTTTTTTAACCCAATTTTCTAGCTCATTTTTAGTATTATTTTTTCTTTTGTCAGAATTATATATGGACTGGTTTCATGTCCTTTACTGACATATGTAATATATGTAACAGCTTCCACAGCGTGGTTTTCTACGCCGTCTCTCTTAATGTTGTGTCTTTAATAGATCTTAAAGTACTCTCATTTCTAATGTATCTGAATGTGATGCACATCACAACTTTTTCTTTGTAGGTACCATTTTACTTTATCGAAAGTATATATTGTGTATTCATTGATGTTAAGGTTCTTCTTCTATCATTTTAAATGAAAACATTTTGCTTACAATTAGAACCTAAATATAGAACATAAGGAATTAAGAATAAGTTGATACCAACCAGTGGCCAGATGACTTAATTGGAAGATAGGTCAACAGTAATTATCCTAAAAAAAGCACTGGGTGCACAACAATGGAAAATTTAGCAAAAATTTTAAGAGAAAAGTTATATGAAATTAAAAGCAAGAAGGGAAAATGTATGGAATAATTATGATCAAAAGTGAAAATACTCAAGAATATTCCAAATTTGATGAAAACATCAACCTAGAAATACAGGACACTCAATTTATCCTCAAAAAAGTCAATATTTAGAAAACTATAATGCCTATAGCATCACTTAAAAACCAAAGATATTGAGAAAATATTAATAGGTCTCAGAGACCAAAGGTGCAAGACTATTATAACTGCTGATGCCACAGCATAAATAAAATAAGCTAGAATTCAAATTGGTTCCATTCAAAAACATGTAAGAAAATCTCCTCACAAACCAGAATTACATACTCAACAGACTATTGCCCCAGAATAAATTTTTCTTCTGAAAATCTTAAACAGAAATGCTTTCTTGTTAGATGTCTTACACTAAAAATAAAATACTATTCTGAGTTATTTGGTCAAAAACAAATGATCCCAGATTGATAACTGGAAATGCAGGAAAGATTAAGGCTCCCAGAAAGGTTAATATAAGTGAATACTGTTCTTTGAAACATTAATAAAATTATCTCATCGATTTTATCACATTGTCGATTAAAAATGAATGAGAACAATAATGGAAAAGTCAGGAAGAACTGAAACAGGATTAATAGTGTTCCAAGATACTAACTTTTGTGGAAGGTCATAAAAGTAAATA
This sequence comes from Cabassous unicinctus, assembly GCA_029593785.1. Taxonomy (NCBI): domain Eukaryota; kingdom Metazoa; phylum Chordata; class Mammalia; order Cingulata; family Chlamyphoridae; genus Cabassous; species Cabassous unicinctus. Next base: position 3,280 of record JAQZBX010095050.1, read on the forward strand.
TATGTATTAAGTTGTAACAAATGAAGGATGCATGATTTAATCATTAATGTAACTATGTGCAGCTTTTCATTATTTGTCAAAATAGTTTACAGAGGCAACAATGAAATAATATAAGAATATTTCTTTTGAACTAGGCAGTTCAAAGGACATAAATGAGTATTAAATAGTTAAATAAAAGACTACAGATTAAAGTTTAGAAGTGACTCAAATCCCATCTAAAAGAACAGGATGTCTTCTCTAGATTACAGGTTGATTAGGTAATAGACTCTCTTATTACATAAAAGCATACCAGAGGGGGATGTCAGTGCATTTCTAGTAGAATCAGGCTTTCTACATCTCAGGATTGCAATGTAGACACTTAACTCTGAGACCATGGGGGACCCTGCCCCACCCCACCAGGTTTTCCAGACCAGACTTTCCTGGTGAGTACTGAATCCATATGGCAGTGAGGGGATCCGTTTTTATTTATTTCCATCTGTAACACTTAGGTTAACATATAGATGTTCTTTAAATGAGTCAATAGCTTATAGAATATTTGTCAAATAATATTGAAGGTATTTGTACATTTTTGTATATGAAACATTCTCAGTTTTCCGGGTAAGTTTTTTTTTTCACTATCTTCATTTATATGAATGAGAAGCAGTATTTAGCTCTGCATAATTCAAATAATCCTTTTTCTGTAGAAATTATATATTTTTACCCAGTATGCTTTTAGCATATCTTGTCCTATTTTTACTTAAATATCATATCATCAGTGATAGTCAAATTGTTAATTGTAGTTAATTTCTCTCTCTTTCTCTTCAACTATATATATATCTTCCATCTGTGTCTCTCTCTCTCTCTCTCTGGCTTATTCACAGTATTTATTTCTACATGAAAATATGTTGTAAATGCATTGCTCTCATTATTTCTTTCTTCTCACCATGATTTAAGGAAAACTGGAGCAGTGAATCATTAGTTATTTTTGTGTCACAGAATTTAGATCAGAAGTTAACACATAGTTGATGTGAAAATTGGCAAGCAAAAAATTTCCCTCCAAACTGAGACATCTTGGGGAATGAAAGTGATATGAGTCATTGTTCATATAATAGTAATAAAATGGGATGCACATTCTCTCTTTATATTAATATTTGCTGAAGACAGAATTGAAAGGGTTAAAAAAGAAAGATGAACTGATTAGGTTTGCATTTTCAGCAGATTACTGTATCTAGAGATTTGTGATTTGAGTATGGGTAGAAAGGATTTGGAATGTGAGAGGATCTAATTTATCACACTATACAATACAAAATAGATTATTATATAATTGTTAAGTGGATTGATTTTAAATATTTTAGAAAGTACATTTTTATAGTTTGAGTATTTTATTACAATAAATCTGAGCCCTTTTTATGTGCAAAGCAATACGTAAAAACTGCTTTGTAAAGCATCTGGAAAAGCAACTATATTCTTTCTTCATGGTACAGCTGATATAATAAGAAATACAAAATAAAAGACATATATAAGTAAAAATTTAAAAATATTAAAACTAAGGGGAAAATTAGGTTGTGGAACTTAAGTTACATGATCAGGAATAATGAAAATGTGGTACTGATATTTAGTATGTGACCTGAAAGGTACTCAAATATTATTCAAAATTATCAACTATATAAGTGGGTTGGGAAGGTATATAATAATCAAGTGAGAGAAGACTGAAGTGGCAATGTGTCCAGATAGACATCAGAGTTTAGACAGTATATTAGCACCAAAAAAAATGGGTTTTTGAACTCTGAGGATGGAAAGAAACTTTTGGTGGGAGAAGGTTAGTTCAATGTGTGACTTTGTCAGTTTGAATTGATTCATCAACATGATTTCTAATGTGGTCTGCAGATCAAAGTCTGGAGATCAAAGTCAGACATGGGCTGATTTTGAGGGCATTTTCATTTCCTTAGTGATATTCGACAAAAAGGGAATGGGTGATATTGCCTAGAGGATGATGTAAGTAGGGAACAAATGTGAGAGAAGGAGGGAATTCTTAGAATCATCACTCCTAGGATGGTCATAAAAGGGAGTCAGTGAAGTGGCTTGGTGATGTGTCCCAGTCATGAGCAGGGCACAGAAGTGCTAACGGATCCCAGAGAAGAAGTCCAAAATAGTTTTTGTTAAATACTGCTGTGGGTTACATCAGATGAATAATGTGGTGCCTCCACTGTACTTACAAAAGAGTTGACTTGTAAATTAAGCAAGGGAAGCTCCTATAGAATGGGGATGTGGCACATGGTTGGGATCATGTGGATATAGAGACATTTGAATGTATATAACGATTTCACCATGATTCACTGGCAAAGGCAGGGGGGAAATGGCATAGATAGGGAGGGTCCCAGGAATGCTGGATGAGGGATTGGTGGGATTTCCAGATGGGAAAGATTTGTGCATACTTAAAAACTGAGAGAAGGACCTAGTAGAGAAGTGATTGAAAGTACAGAGGATATATGTGAATATTGGATGCATAATTATTTAAATGGAAGTTTGAGATGATACCGGTAATGTTTTGTGGTAAGAAGAGAAAGAGAAATTTCCTTATAGGGAAAATGGTAAAATTGGTGATCTAGTGAAAAACTTCTTCACTGGTAGTTCTCAATTTTGCTGTGAAATATGAGGTTAATATGGAGAAAATAGAAATTTATGGTCATCAAGGAAATGGAGAAATTTTAAACATTTAGGGAAGAGTTAGAGAATGAATATAGCAGACACAGATTTCCTTTTGGTTGCTCTTGATTGTCTATTTATCCTGGAAATCTATGCTATTCAGGTGCTTTGGCTTAGCTGTTGATCCTCCATCCAGGTGTAACTATGATTTGGAAGATTTGGGGTGATACAAAGTAGGTGATTTACAGGACAAATAAAACAAAATAAGGAATTTGGGAGCATAATCAGACCATTTTGCACAGATTAGCCATCAAATACAGTATTAATAGGGAGAAGTAAGAGCTGAAAATAAAGAAAGAAGAGTGAGAGGTAAGGAGATTCTGGAATGGAGAAGCCAGTTTGCTTGAAGACTTATTATTTTTAGTGGAGTTCAAACAACCTCCCCAAAAAACCCTGGAAATATGGAATTTTGTGGTGAACATATGGTGTTTCTTAGTTTGTATTTATGATAAAGAGAATTTTGGGGTGGAGCAAGATTTTGCTGTGAAAATGAGCATCTAACAGTGGAATACTTCATGAATTGTTTGGAGAAGATGCACTGAAGGGATGACAAAAATTTGATGACCTAAAATGAAAAAAAATAAAAAGACTGTCATGAAAAATTTCAGTTCATGAAGTACTAAGAAAGCTTTCATCCAATCTATATTATAGTGGGTTAGGGGATACCAGCACGTGTGTAGTTGATGGTGACAGAAATAGACAGAGGTTATTGTCCTTAAAAGACAATGATGGAGGACAAAATGGTCTGTATTTGGCACTGGGAATTGACGTAGAATCTTGGTTCTTGATGCACGTCTGTTTGATTTTATCCATTATCTGGTGCTCAAGGTGTAGTGCCTGTACCAGCAACAGGAGTATCACTGGAGCTTAGATGTTCAATCTATTGGATTTCACCCCAAACTTACTGCATCAGAATCTCTCAGATGGGAGCCTGCAATCTAACCTTTGCAAATCCTATTGATGATTATGATACACAGTATCATTTGAAAAACATTTCTCCTGTCAGAGTGAAAGTGGTAGAGCCAACTGAGCTAAGAGATTTCACCATTCTGTGTAGTCTTTTTTGAACATTTTGTTCTAATTTGCATTTTATTTTCTTTTTAAAGGGGAATCCCAAAAGAAATATGATACCCCAGAGTTCAAGGAAGAAACAACATCATGTAAATGAGGCCAAGCAGAAACATGGTTTAAGTTCTGCACTCCCTGTAAGAATGACCAGCTGCATATTCCCAAAGGCCTGTTACTAAAAGTACTTCACATCCTGGAAATGTGGTCAGGCACAGGCAATCAGAGGAGAACTTGGACAAGACACAGCAGGTATCTTGGTATAGGAGACTAGAGGGACTCCAGGCAGCAGTACAGGAGTAACTTTAATGTCTTACCAATAATTGCACCAGGTAGTCTAGCTGAGCATGTGCACAATGATGTCAGGAAACAGTTATGGAAAGTGAAGAGAGCAAGGGAGAGACTGGATAAGTCTTTAAAGGCAGACAGCCTGGCAAGGGAGGCAGAGCAAATGAAAGGCCCAGAAGAAAATCCTGAAAAGTCGGTGAAAAAAAATGATAATTATGAAGAAACGGAGATTGACACATGGAAAGAAGTTCAACATGAAACAGACCTTAGCATACCTATGTAATGACCATCATGTTTACTTGCTCTGAACTATGAACTTCATGTTATACACAAACTATTGTTTATTAAAGCCTTTAGGGGATACAAAATGTGAAGAGTAGTTTGATTTGAGAGTTTGAGTTTGGGATTTATGTGGTGAAATAATATGTCTTTAATTTTCATCATACACAATAATTTAAAAAATTTTATTTACCATGATATTAATTCATTTTTTAAATTTTTAAAAAACTTATTAAAATTTACAAAAGTAAGCCATGCACATGGTGAGAAGAGGAATTATATAGACAATTTGTAAGGAAAAGTTATATAGTTCATTCATTCTCATTTTTGAGGTAAATAATATTAACAGATTAGTCTGTAAATGGTCACATCTTACTTTATATGTATACATATGCATACATGTATAGGTACTTTGGATTTTTTCTAAATTTTCAAAATTTGATCATCCCACAACTATTAATGCTTTTATCAGCTTAAAGAGAAATTCTGCACTCATTAAACAATGACTCCTTCTTCCACTACTTCCCAGTGCTAGATAATATAGTATCTGTTTCTATGAAATTTTCTTCTAGGTATTTCATATAAATAAATAAAGTATTTCTCTTTCTGAGTCTGCTTTCTTTCACTCAACATGTTGTCTTCAAGTTTCATCCATGTTGCAGTCATTTTACAGTTGAATGGTATTCCATTGAGGGTATATAACCTTTTGTTTATCCATCCATTGATGGACATATGCTGTTTCTATCTTTTGGCAATATTACGTATAGACAATATGAACATTGGTGTGCAAAAGGCTGTTCAAGTCCCTGCTTTCAATTTGTTAGGGTAAATACTAATATGTGGAATTCCTGGTCATAAGGTCATTCTATTGTCAACTTTCAGGGGAAATTATAAATTGATTTCTATAATAATTGTTCCACTTTATAATACCATCAATAATGTATAAGTTTTCCCATTTCCTTGTGGAGTGGAATGAAATGTATTCCCAACTTAGGACATGTTCTTGGTCTTGTTCCACATTCTAGAGGGTGCAGGCCTATTTTAAATAGGATGTCTTGAAGATGTCTTTTTAAGCAAGTGGCACAACTGAATCAGATTGGGCTTTATTTTGGAATACTGCAGTCCTTGATAAGCTTTATTTAATTTATGCATAGAGAGAGCAAGCCAAGGGGAGAGAAAGAAGAAGACAACATATGACAGAAAAGTCAAGAATTAAGGATGACCAATAGCCAGAACTTGATGTCACAGTGTTTTGGGTGAAAGCATCACTTTGTTGATGCCTCATTTTTTTACTTCACCTTGCCTCAAACACACGCTCCACTATTTTACCCATTGATTAAGCCAAATCTGTGTGCTATTTGTTTCAGAAACCAGGAAACTAGGACAGTTCACTGCATTCTTACAAACACTTACTTTTTTCAGATTTTAAAAAATAAATTGTCATGTTAGTGTGAAGTAGTGTCTCACTATGATTTTGAATTGCATTTCCCATTAACCAATTATGTTGAGCATATTTTCATTTATATTTCATCTTTGGATAAATTCCTGTTCTTTAATGTTAGTTTATTAATGTATTATTATTTGATATTATATTAATTAAATCTTATATAATATTATTTTTATGTTTGGTTTTACATCCAATACTAACCCTTATCCTTCCCTTTTAATTGGCTCATGTCAATTCAGACTTAGACTATTTTTAAATAATAAATATTATATAAAGTAGTTATATAGTATTTCCAAAAGGCTGCCTTTGGAAACTTTTGTTCTTCATTTATTTAAGGAGTGTAGAAGAAAATGGAAAGCATTTGTCTTTCAATCCCTTATTTTAACTCTTTTTGTGAGAAAAATATTTTAAGCAATTTCTTATGAATTACAGGGAGATGCAAGCAATTATAAGTGATCAATACATTTTGGCTTTTATGACAATAAATAAATCTATCCTTCTGTATCCCAAAGGCTAAATGCATTATATACAGCTGCATTTCAAAGATCTGACAGTTTTTATCATTTCTGCATATTCCATTGCCAATCATTCATGAATCTATATTTCTTTTAAGTTTGGAGCTCTACTTATTGCTGGGGAAATGAATGTAACAGAATTTGAAGTGGGTTTCTTCCTGTCTTGGTTTTGACTGAGAGTCCACAGGCCAAAGAGAACACAGGAGGAATTGTGCATCACCACATCATAATGTGAATGGCAAAGCATGCATACTGGACATGGATCATGATTGTCAATAGCAGGTTCCATCAGCATTTGGAGAAAACAGAAAGGACACCTTAGGAAATAGTTGTCAGTTGAAATGAATGCACTTTCCCCTTTAGTAAAGCAATGATGGTCTGAAGCCATATGGACCCCAGAAATTAAAATGTTCTTAAAGCTAATCCATACCCATGCATGTAAAACTATTGTGGATAGGAAATTTTGATTGGGTTACATCAGTTAAAGGCCTTTTGATTAGGTTGCTTCATTAAGAAGTAGCTCAGGATGGGTCTTAATCCTCTTACTGGAGTCTTTTACAGATAATGAAATTCAGACAAAGAGAAAAAATGCCATTGGAGGCCAGAAAATGGAAGCCAGAAGCTAAAAGCAATGAAATGCCTTGCCATGTGCCAGAGGAATCCAGGATATCTGGCAGCTGGATTTCACGGAGAAATCCTGAAATCCTGATTATGCCTAGATTTAGATGTTTCCATGGCCTCAGTCCTATAAACTTGTAAAATAATAAATCCCCATTGTTAAAGCCAACCCTTTTCTGGTATATTGTCTTTGGAAGCCTTAGCAAAATAAAACATAAGCCAACTGAAAAGTATTTCAAGAAGATAACCCAGAGAGCTTACCTCTGATCCCAGGAGACTTGAGAACATACATCCTGGTGTTTGAATCTCAGCAAGGAGAAGCCTGAAGGAAAGGGATTGAAGAAGAAGATGCTTTTGCCTAATAGTAGAATAAGGAGAATTGCAGTGACATTAAACCACAAGGATGCATGTCATTAGGGAATGAGATGTGGATCCACAATGGAGATCTAGACTGGAACCACATTTAAAGGAATCCCACTGAAGAAATCGGTGACAGGAGGCTGAGAAGCTCTGAGACTGAGGGAAGAATTTTAGTGGGTCAACTGGAGAAGTGGTCTTGGGCTATCAGAAGCTGCCCCCAAGATCCCCACAGCGGGAGTAAGAGAAGTAACCATCTGCCAGGCATCTGACACATAGAGAGGACCAATGCCAGTTGACAGCAGCATTAATCACCTGAGATGATGCCCTTATTTCTACTCTGGAGAAGTATGCAAGAGCAGCTGACTTACAGGGGGTAGGAGTGAAAAGAACACTGGATGCAGGATAGGAGGATATCAGTTCAAGTTTCATTTTGTCTCCATCATAGATATGTCACATATTATGTAATTCATAGCCTCTTAGAATTCTTTCCTTCATATATAAAATACAGGATGTCCCTTACTCTCTTTATAGGACTAGTGAGAACTGAATCTGATACTATGGGTTAAAGATTTAGGACTATATATCACACTTTGTTAATAACATACACTGGTGCATCTCTTTTCTGAAATACTTTTATCTAGCAATCAAAGTGTTTTGCTATAAATATTTACCCTCTAATGCAATTAAATTATAAACTCCTTGAGTGTAGAGGTTCTCATTTGGCTTTATTTCATCAGTAGTTTCCCTTATTTTATATTTATTTTATATATTTACCAAATATTATTATGAAAATTTCACACATGCAGAAGAGTTGAACAGATGGTCCGGTGAACACCCCCCAAAAAAACTCACCACACAAATCCTAAAATTGTTAACAATTATCTATATTTGTTTCATTAAATATCTATGCATCTATTCATTCATTAATCACTGAATATTGGATCAACTTACCATTTTACACCATTGCCTTCTCTTCTTCCTCTCCAATTCCATCCTTAAGTCTGATCTCTTCAGTGAATGTATTCTTTAGCAATCCTACCTTAAAATAAGCTTTCTGTCTACAGGAGGTTCCAGTCGATTCACCCCAATTAAAATGTTTTCTTTGTGGGGTCGCTTTTCCAGGTACTTATGTCTTATTTCTCTAAATCAGTGGATCTCAATCCACCCATAGTGAATTGCCAATGTCTGAAGACATTTCTAGATATGATGACTTGGAGAGAGAGGGTAGCTACTGGCCATCTAGTGAGTAGAAGCCAGGGATGCTGATAGTCATCCTAAAATGAACAAGACAGTGCCCCACAACAAATAATTATTTCATCACAAAGTCAATTGTGCATCAGTGATTTAAAAGTGCATGAGATTAATTATAAACCTCCATGAACAGCAACTGAAGATGACCTCCCTAGCATTATGCATTCAACA
>JAQZBX010095051.1:0-11956 GCA_029593785.1 Cabassous unicinctus
GGGAAGTGAACCCGGGGCCTCCCACATGGTAAACGGGGGCTCTATCGACTGAGCCACTCCCGCTTCCCAAGAGCTATTCTGTGGCTGGAGTTGGAAGCTCCATTGCCCATAATTGGGGGAGAAAGAGACAGTTGGCCACCGACTTCAGCTACAGATAAGTAAACTCAGCTGGCTAAAGTATAATTCGAAAAACAACTAAAGTTTGAAAATTTCCTAGTCAGAAAGAGGCCAGTAGCCACCATTTTAACTTTGCCCCTATCATGAGGGGAAGTAGAGCTGATGGAAAATCACAATGAAGTTAGGGACTGGCTTCTTTCCACCAAGATCAGATCACAGCCCTAGCCTAGGCTCCAGCTCCACCTCTAGCAGGGAGGAAGCCAGGGGGACCTGCACCAGCCTTTCTGGGTAACCACAGGCAAGTTTGGCTGGCACAAACTAAGTAGTCAGACAACTGGGGCTCCATCTTCACACCTTAATAGGATAGGAGAGGAGCTGTATTTCCTTGGCCCCTCTGGGCAACTGCAGGTCCTTTCAGCCCACACGAACTGGTTTGTTGAGTACTTTCAATTCCATCACCACCCCTCCACTTCCATAGGACAGGAGGGGGTTGCTGTTTCTTCAGCCTTTAAGGCAACTGCAGGTTCTTTTGGCCTACACAAACTGTACTATTGGGCACCAGTGGCTCCACCCGCAACCCCAATAGTACAAGAGAGAGTCTGTGTTTCCCCAGCCTCTCTAGGCAACTGCAGTTGCATTTGGCTCACACAGACTGAATGGTCAGACACCTACAGCTCCATCCTCACCCCAAAGTAGGATAGAATGGGAGCCAGATTTCCTCAGCTTCTCTGGGCAATGGCAGGCACTGTCAACCTGCACTTACTGGACTGTTGGGTGCATATGAGCCACCCCCTAATATGGTAAGAGGGTCTGGTATTTCCTCAGCCTCTCTGGGTAAGCTCAGGTACTTTGGCCTGAATGGACTAAACTGTTGGGAGCTTGTCAATTTGTTGCTACCTCCTAGTATGATAGGATGGGTCTGGTGTTTCCTGAGCATCACTGGGCAATGGCAGGTACTTTTGACTTACAGGGACTGAAGTGTTGGGTACCCCTACCACCCAGTAGGATAGAAGGGGACTGGTGTTTCCTCAGCCTCTCTGGGAAACCTCAGACACTTTCAGCCTACATGGACTGAACTGCTGGGGATCAGTGGTTCCATTCCCACTTGGTAAAGGGCAGAAGGGACAGTACTCCCTCAGCCAATCATATTAGGCCTACTTGGATTAAATTGTTTGGTACTCCAGAGGGTCCATCCCCAAACCTGGCAGCGAAAGGGTGTGGTCAGATGATGTGGGCAGCTGTGGTCATTTTCGACCTGCATGGCATAGATTGTTGTCCACACCTACTGCTCCATCCATGCCCCAGGCAGGGGAGGAAGGGGTATGAAATTTCATTGGTCTCTCTGAACAACTATAGAGTCTAAGCCTGCACATCTTTGATTATTAAACATGGCTGCAGCTCTGTCCCTACTCCTGGCAGAGCAGAAAGGTGGGAGAAGATTCATTAGTTCCTGGGGCAACATGGGCAGTTTCAGCCTCCACAGCTGTGGCAGTTTGATATTATTTATTAATTCCAAAAAGAGATATAGATTATGTTTGTAAACTGGTCTATTTCTCTGAGCATGCTACCTTTTGATTGTATTAAATCCACAGGTTTTATGTTTACTTGGTTAAAATAAGTTAGTTCTTTTATTTGACCATATCAGTAGGTCATGAGTCCTTGCCCCCTTTGTGGGCTATATAAATGGACATTCACACAACAGAAGATGCACGTGGGAAGAGAGAAGCTCCGTACATGCCAGAGGAGAGAACTTTGTCAACTTTGATCCTGCATCCCAGGAAGAGAGATGAGCCATTCATCTGACAGTTTGCAGCTGAAGAGACCAGAGCCCTGAGAAACTGAGAAGGTTCTGAAAGAAATGAGCCCTCCAGCCTACAGCTGAGGTTAGAAGAAGCTGGGCCCATGGAGCCTTAAAAGGAAGAAGGAAGGAGAGACCATGCAGAGATCATCAACCATCTTCCTTTAACACATGGCAACATACTTTGGTGAAAAAATACCTTTTATGTTACCTTGAGTTGGACTCTTTAGGGCTCTTGTAACTGTAAGTTTTTAACCCCAAATAAAAGCCAACAGAATTCTGGTATTTTGCATTAGCACCCTTTTAGCTATCTAATACATTAGCTTACAGCACCAAATATATCTGCAGCTGTACACAACCAGCAATGGAGAAAAGGCGAGAAAACCCTAAAGAGAGAAACTTCACCCAGAATGAATACACCTAGTAAGCCAGATGCCAAGACACCAACAAAAAATTACAATCCATAACAAGAAACAGGAAGATATGACCCAGTTAAACAAACAAGATAAGCCTCCAGATGACGTAAAAGAATTGAAACAACTAATCATAGATGTTCAAACAAATCTCATTAATAAATTCAGTGAGATGGCTAAAGAGATTAAAGATATAAAGAAGACTTTGGGTGAGCACAAAGAATAATTGGAAAGCATATATAGAAAAATAGCAGATCTTATGGGGATGAAAGGCACATTAAATGAAATTAAAAATACACTGAAGGCATAAAACAGTAGGTTTGAGGAGGCAGAAGGAAAGATTAGTGAGCTTGAAGACATGGCCTCCAAAAGTGAACATAGAGAACAAATATAGAAAAGAATGGAAAAAATTGAAGAGTCTCAGGAAAATAAATGATGGCAAGAGATGTGCAAACATATGTGTCATAAGATTCCCAGATGGTGAAGAGAAGGAAAAAGGCGCAGAAAGTATATCTGAAGAAATAATGGTAGAAAATTTCTTAATGCTATTGAAGGACATAGATATCCATGTCCAAGAAGCACAATGTACTCCTATCTGAATAAATCTGAATATACCTACTCTGAGACACATAATAATCAGAATGAAAAATGTCAAAGACAAAGAGAGAATTTTGAGAGCAGAAAGAGAAAAGTGATGCAAAACATATAAGGGAAACCCAATAAGATTAAGTGCTGATTTCACATTAGAAACCATGGAGGCAAGAAGGCAGTGGTATGATATATTTAAGATACTGCGAGAGAAAAACTGCTAGTGAATAATCTTATATCCAGCAAGATGTCTTTCAAAAATGAGGATGAGTTTACAATATTCAGATTATCAGAAACTGAGAGACTTTATAAAAAAGAGACAAGGCTTGCAGAAAATTCTAAAAGGAGTACCACAGCCTGAAAAGAAAAGACAGGAGAGAGAGGCATGGAAGAGAACCTAGAAATAAAGATTATATCAGTAAAAGTAACTAAAATTGTCATAAGATGGTTCAAAATAAAATGACAGATGAAACCCAAAGGTGAAAATTGATTAAAAAAAGAACTGCCTTTACAGTAATAACATTGAATATTAATAGATTAAATTCCCTAATCAAAAGACATAGACTAGTGGAATGGAAAGAAAATATGAGCCATCTAAATGCTGTCTGCAAGAGACTCCCCTTAGACCCAAGGGTACCAATAGATTGAAGGTGAAAGTTTATTAGAGATAAAGAAGTAAATTATTTTTTAATGAAAGGGGCAATTCACCAGGAAGAAATAACAGTCATAAATGTATATATACCTAACCAGGTTGCCCCAAGATATATGAGACAAGCATGAGCAGAACTAAAGGGAGAAATAGGTATCTCTGTAATGATGGTTGGAGACTTCAATACACCACTCTCAGAATTTCATGGACCATCTAGGCAGAGGATCAATAAAGAAACAGAAAGCATGACTAATATTATAAATGAACTAAACCTAATAGATGTATGCAGAACATTGCACCCCAAAACAGCAGGATATACATTCTTTTCATGTGCTCGTGAATCTTTCCCCAGGGTAGACAATAGGTTGGGTCACAAAGCAGATCTCAATAAATTCAATAAGTCTGAAATTATATAGAGCACTTTCTCTGATCATAATGGAATAAAGTTGGGAATCAACAAGAGGTAGAAAAAGGAAAAATTTATAAATATATGGAAATTAACACACTTTTAAATAATCAGTGGATCAAAAAAATTTCAAGAGAAGTCAATAAATATGTTGAGACAAATGAAGATGAGAACACAACTTATCATAACCTATGGGTTGCATTGAAGGCATTGCTGAGAGGGAAATTTATAGTTTTCAGTGTGTATATTTAAAAAGAAGAAAGGGCTAAAATCATTGACCTAACTACACAGATGAAGTAACTAGAAAGAGAACAACAAACTAATCCCAAAGCAAGTAGAAGGAATGAAATAAGAAAGATCAGGGCAGAAATAAATGAAATTGAGAAAAAAATTGAATTAAAAAAATCAAAACTTGGTTCTTTGAGATTAACAAAATAAACAAACCCTTAGCTAGAATCACAAAGAAAAAAAGAGAAGATTGAAATAAAGGAAATAAAAAATGAAAATGGGGCATTACTGCTGACCTCACAGAAATAAAAGAGATCAGAAGAGGATAATATGAACACCTGCATGCCAACAAACTAGACAATGTAGACAAAATGGAAAAATTCCTAGGAACTTAAAAACAACCTACACTGACCCTAGAAGAAATAGAAGACCTCAACAAAACAATCTCAAGTAAAGAGATTGGAACAGTATCATCAGTCAACTACCCAAAATGAAAACCACATGACCAGATGGTTTCACTGGTGGGTCTATGAAGTATTCAAAGAAGATTTAATACAAATCTTATTTAAGCTCTTCCAAAAGATTGAACACAAAACAACACATCCAAACTCATTCTATGCAGCCAATATCACCCTAATACCAAAGCCAGACAAAGATACTAGGAAAAAAGAAAATTACAGATCCATTTCTCTAATGAATACAGATGCAAAATTCTTCAACAAAAACTTGCTAATCGAATCCAACAACACATTAAAAAAAAACAATTCATCATCTCAAGTAGGTTTTATACCAAGAATGCAAGGGTTGTTCAACACAAGAAAATCAATCAGCATAATACACCACATTAATAAATCAAAGAAGAAAAATCATATGATCCTATCAATTGACACAGAAAAGGCATTTGACAAAATATAACATCTTTTCTTGATAAAAAATACTACAAAATATAGGAATTGAAGGAAACTTTCTCAACATGATAAAGACTGTATATGAAAACCCACAGTAACATTGTACTTGATATTGGAAAATGAAAGCTTTCTTGGTGAGATCAGGCACAAGACAAGAATGGCCACTGTCGCAATCATTGTTCAATATAGTGCTAGAGGTTCTACCTAGAGTGATCAGGCCAGAAAAGGGGGAAGACGCATCTAAATTAGAAAAGAAGAAGTAAAACTTTTGCTATTCACAGATGATATGATTCTCTATGATTCTCTATCTAGAAAGTCCAAAAAAATCTGCAACAAAGCTGATAGAGCTAAAAAATGATTTCAGCAGAATGTCAGTATTTGAGATCAATATGCAAAAATTAGTGGTTTTACTATGCAATTGTAATGCACAATCTGAAGAGGAATGCAGGAAAAAAATTCCATTTACTCTAGCAATGAAAGAATCAAATATTTAGGAATAAACTTAACCAAGGTTGTAAAGCACATGTATTCAGAAAACTGCATGAATTGTTAATTTAAAAGAAATCTAAATATTTGGAAGAACATTCCTTTCTCATGGCTTGGAAGACTAAACATCATTAAGATATCAATTCTACCCAAACTGATATACAGATTCCATGCAATCCCAATAAAAATAACACCAGCATTTTTTAAACAAATGGATAACACAATTATCAAATTTATATGGATGGATAAGAGGCCTTGAATATCCAGAAACATCCTTAAAAGGAAAAGCAAAGTTGGAGGGCTAATACTTTTTGATTTTAAAACATATTTCCTGGTTACAGTGGTGAAAACAGCATGGTGTTGGCATAAAGATAAACACATAGATCAAAGGAACCAAATTGATGATTCAGAAACAGACCCTCACATCTATGGGCAAGTATTTTTTTACAAGCTTCTCAACCCGCTCCCCCCAGCTGTTTATTCAGATGGTTCTGGGGAAACTTGCTATCCACAGCCAAGAAAAGAAAGAGGACCTCTAACTCGTGCCTTATACAAAAATTAACTCAACATGGATCAATGGCCTAAATATAAAAGCAAGAACCATAAAGCTCCTAGAAGAAAATATAGGAAAACATCTTCAAGACCTGGTGGTAGGTGGTACATTCTTAAACTATACTGCAAAAGCACAAGCAATGAAAGAAAACATGGAGGTTAGACCAACAGAGAAGGTGCCAGTCAGCCAGGGCACCATCCCTGTGGGTGACCCCAGTGACAATGGCTCTGTTTCACAATGAGTTGGGGATGGAAGACATCCAACATGACAAGGACTCAGAGACTTATTTCTTCCCCTGCCCAAGTGAAGATAGCTTCTCCATCACCAAGGAAGATTTGGAGAATGGGGAAGACGTGGCAACATGTCCTACCTACTGTCTCATTGCAAAAGTTATTTTTGACTAAGATCAGTTTATGTAATGTGTGGAGAAATAATCCCAACACCTTACACCAACAAGGAATTGATTAAATGCTGCAGATGGTCTTAAGAATCTACACTCAAACAGTTGGGAATGAGCTGAGATGGAAAAATCAAAGGCAAAGGTACAGACTTCCTCATGAGGACAATCTTTTTGTGATTTGTCTTCTGTAACAGAGTATGGATTCTTTCTATCAACTGTCACATTCACCTTCAATTAAAGGAGCAGTGCACAGCATGACATACCAGGATTTCATGCAAAAAACTTTAAATTGCAAGTGTTTTCAATTTTCCATTCAATTTTTAAAAAAAGATAATTTCAAAACTGTACTTTTTCCCCTCAGCTGTATCATTTTTGTATCCTAAACTTAATTAATTCAGAATTTGATAACAGAATCATCTACCTCAAAGTGATTAGTATTCCTTGACAAAAAAAAGGGATTGTGTTTTTACTTGGTTATTATGATTATTAAAATTAGTCCTTCCTTTGAAATTTGACATCAAATTTGCTATTCTAAACTTAAGTAAATTAGTTGTCTTGTCAGTACTGCATTTCCAGTTCCAACACCAGACCAGTCTACTCTTTGTTAGACTATTCATGCTCTGTTAAACAGGCTTCTTCTCCCATGCTTCATGCATTGAGTGCTGGCTGTGGAATTAAAGAGAAAATACAGTGAGGTCATAATATCTCCAGAGCTAAAAAGTTTGTAAGTAAGAAAGAAAGTAAAAAAGTGAAATCATCAAAGAATATCGATTTCCTTTTCAATATTCTGTATGTTTCTTGAAAATCAGGACAAGGTAAAAAGACAAGTACCTGAGGGAAGCAAAATTAATAACAGAATGGGAGGAGCCAAACATGTCAACTTAGTAAATGGGATACTTGAATGAGTTTGCCAGATCAGAGCAAATAGCATTTCTATATCTGGGTTTTGTTTGTTTCTTTTTAGAAAAGGCTAATGAAATTCAACTCTAGATTCAGTTAATGTTCAGTCTTTATGGCTGGAGGTGATGCTTTCAGCTTGATTTACCATATCATGGTGTTACTCCTTAAAGGTGAAGCCTCTACAGGGTTTGCCCATGGGGACACATGTAACCTGCAGTCAAAGCAGACATGCAGTTTTACAGAGAAAGTTTGCCCCAAAGAAAAATAAATCTGTAAAGATAGGCCATTAATCTGTCTTTGCATTGGTGCTGAGAAGTAGCACAAAATTAGAATCACTTACATGGAAATTTAAAATTCTCTTTTATACATGCAACTTTCCTGTGTTTATATAAAGTTGAAAAAATGAACCAATGTCTGGCAGGTGATTTGGGAAATGTCTCCTACAATTACATAGAAAAATGGCTTGCTAGAATTTGAACATTCTATTACTGATTGATAAATGTGCTACACATACTCACTGGGGGTTAAGTTAAAACAAGTGGGTAGCCTACTGCTGGCCTGCAGCATGGCTATATGCAATGATTAGGCTAAGAAAAAATAAATCACCATGGTACATCATGGAGTATCACATGGCATGTTCTTGTGCTGAGAAATTTCATTGCAATGTAGGACGTTGACACCCTTGAAGTAATCCACAACTGCTTTGCAAAAGCTGGTCTCAAAACCAGTGACTTTCTAAATTGACAGAGCAGGATCCTTGATAACTGACTGAAATGAACTCTCCCAAATTCAAACGGGGTGATGGGTTTGTAGATGTTGATGCCATGCGAGTGCCCTCTGCTGCTGTTGAATTTCAAACAAGAACAGAAACCCTTGACATAGGTCTATTATGAGCACAGAAGGACAAGAAGAAAAGCTGCCAAAATCAGAACATTCAAGGAGAAAAGAAAGCTGCACTGACAATCAGCGGTCCATGATAACCTACTGTAATGTGAATAATTTTGTTTCCAAACCAGCTGAATCATTAATTTGTTTGTGAACCACAAAAAACCCATCAGGATTGAATCCTATGTTAAACAGAAAGTAAACCAGGGTCATTTTAGGTGTGACTAGAGTTCTGTGTGATGAATGTGCCATATTTAGCCCAGTAGACATTTCTGGAGAATTCAAAGAACCTACTTGTAGTTCAGGGTCTGCCTCTTAGTAGCTTGTAATCTTTGACAATGCCAGTGGATTCCTTATCTGTACAATTAAGTGATTGGATCAGATGTTTTCTGAACTGTCAGTTCTATAATGTCAGGTTTGGTAGCTTGCAGGAATTGAAATGGCATTAGAAACCTTGCAAAATCAAATCACCTAAATCATGAATTACAGAGGAAGAGACTTTATTCCTCAAAAAGTTGATATAACGACACTGTTGGATTTGAAAATTGTAAAGACAGCTTTTTAAATGTTTCTACATACACTTGAGTGTTCACCACCAGAAAATTTTCCTTGGATACTGCCCAACATTTTTTGTAACTGTACATATAAATTTATTACTGTGATGAAGTATCTGTATGCTAAATACAGTCAGAAAATTAAAAAAAAAGAAAACATGGATAAATGGGACCTCTTCAACTTAAACACTTTTGTTATTCAAAGAACTTCAGAAAGAAAGTGGAAAGGCAGCCCACTCAATGGGAGAAACTATTTGGAATCCACATTTCTCATAAGTGTTTGATTTCCATTCTATATAAAGAGATCATACAACTCAACAATAAAAGGGAAAGCAATGCAATTAAAAAATGGACAAAAGACATTTCTCCAAAGAGGAAATACAAATGGCCAAAAAGGACATGAAAAAATGTTCCATATCACTAGTTATTAGGGAAATACAAATTAAAATGACACTGAGATATTATCTGACACTGCATAGAATGACCATTATTAGGAAGACAGAAACTAATAAGTGCTGGAGAGGATGTGGAGAAATAGGAACACTCCTTCACTATTGGTGGGATTGTAAAATGGTGCAGCTGCTGTGGAGGCTTCCTCAGGAAGTTAAATATAGAACTGCAACATTATCCAGCAATTCTTCTATTAAGAATATATCCAGAAGAACTGAAAAGTGTGACACGAACAGACATCTGCACATCTATGTTCATAGCGATGTTATTCACAATTGCCAAAAGATGGAAACAACACAAGTATCCATCAACCAATGAATGGTAAACAAAATGTGGTATATACATATGATGGAATACTATGCTGCAGTAAAAAGAATTTAAATTGGGACACATATGATAACATGGATGAATCTTGAAGACATTATGCTAAGTGAAGTAAGCTAAACACAAAAGGACAAATATTGCATGGTCTCACTAATATGAACTAAATACAAAGAATAAGACAGTGGTTGAAAGGGAAAGTCTAAAGTCATGTATATTACTAGAAGGAAAGCTAAAAACTATAATATGGTATGGTATATGACAGTAAAACCTCATGTAAAACATGAATATGGGTGTTATTGCATGTATAAGACTGTTTTTGCAAAATATAAATACAAATTTACTAGAAAGAAGGAAAAAGAATAGCAGCTATGCACAGGAAGGGAAGCACACAAAGATTGAGAGTTGAGTTTTGTTTGTTTTTTTATTATTATTATTATTGGAATAATGAAAGTTTAAGAATGAGTGAAGTGATGAATGAACAAATATGTAATTACACCAAATACCATTGATCGTACACTTTGGAAGGATTTATGCTTTATTAATATGTACCAATAAAATGATTTGTTAAAAATTTAAAAAATAAAAGAATAAATGCATGTAGTTAAAACCTAGAATATAGTTACAAGGAAATAAGAGGAGGGCTGAGAAGGACTACTGATGCTTAATATATGTAAAAGTTATAATTAACTTTACTGTAAAACTGTGGAAATGGATAGAGTTGATGGTAACACATTATAGTGAGTAGCAGTGGGTTTATAAATGGGATTGAGATTGAAAAGGGAGTCCAGGGATGCAAATGTCAATTGAAGAAAGCTAGAGGATAACCTAGGCACTGATAACACAGTGAATCCAGAGGTGGAAAAGAATTGTGGTTTTTGGTAAAGATGACAAGAGTCTCCACTATTGCAGGGTGGTGGGAATGTGGAGAAACATGGGAAAAACACAATTGGTCTGACCTATGAACTGTGGTTAACAGTAATACCGTAATATTCTTGCATCAGTGCCAAAGATGTAGTGTGTTCATAATGGGGGTTTATGGAAAAAGTGTGCCAAATGTACGCTACGGACCATGGTTGGTGGAAATAGTGTGATGATATTAGCTCATAATCTGTAACAAATATTCCAGCACAGTGTCATGTGTTGGTGAAGGGCTGTTGTATAGGAATTCTACACATGTGCATGATTATTTTATAAGTTTACAACCTCTGTAATAAAAATATATAAAAAATAGGGTAGGTTGAGGGGAAAATACACCAAACGTAAGATACAGGCTATAGTGAGTAATAATAATTTGATGATGCTCTTTCATAGTTGTAACAAATGTTTTACAACAATGCAAGTTGTTGTGTTGGGGTGATGTATGGTTCCCCTGAAGATGTTATGCATTTTTATTTTGTAAGTTCACAACTTTTACTATACACTTATTGCTTATGTATATTAATATATGAATGATATACATCAATAAAAAAATTAAAAATGATTTTATGTATTTAGAGAGTGTATAAAATTCTCAAAGACTTAATATTTTAACCTTCCATATTATGTCCTGTTACTGATCTGCATGAGAATAGTGTTGTTAGTTATAGTTCTACTTATTCTAAGAAGAATGTTACATTTCATGAAAACAAGCAAATTTCTTTATGAATTATCCTGTTTTTCTCTGATGCATCTCTAAAAGAGCATGTGGTCCTCTCATCATCAACAAAAAGGAAATTTAAAAGTGAAGGCCATTTTGGAAACAATGTCCTGAAGGCTAATTTGGCATTCCTGGAATTGGATTTGCATGCCTTGTTTTATCGTGTTTGGTATGCATCATCAAGTGGTTTTTCCCTAGGAAATATTTGTTCACAGCATGATTTACAGTCCTGAAAGCAACCACAGTTGGTAATATCTCCCATCCACTCAGACTGATCGGTCCATGAGGAGGAAGCCCCTTGGATTTGCCAGTCACAGGATCCACTGACACCCCTCATAAACCTGGAACATAGGAGGGCTCAGTCATTGGATATTTGCCAAAGGAACATAGAAAGAAGCAAGAAAATAAAATAAGAAGAAAAAGTATCAAAGAGAAAACTTTACACACACACAGAACCACCACCTAAATAAAACTCTAGAGCAGAGAGAGAAGCTAATCAACTGAATAAATCCATCAAGATAAAATGATGACTAAAGGGCAACAAAAAATTACAAACCACACTGAGAAACAGGAAAACATGGACCAATCCAATGAACAAACTAAAAACCAGGAACTGAAGCAGATCATTGAACAACTCATCGAAGCTTTCCAAACAAATATT
>JAQZBX010095052.1:0-11954 GCA_029593785.1 Cabassous unicinctus
CCAATGACTTGAGTGACATCTGCTCTCTGCTGGTTGCATCCGCTGTTTCCAGCATCTATGGCATCTGTTGGTTGTGGCGCCTGCTCATTGTGGTATCTGCTCATTGCAGTGGCTGCAGGATGCAGCATCTGCTGGTTGTGGTGGTTGTGGCATCTGCTGGTTGTGGTGTGTGCTTCTCTTCTTTAGGAGGCACTGGGAACCAAACCCAGAGCCTCCCGTGTGGGAGGCAGGTGCCCAAGTGCTTGAGCCACATCCACTCCCTTAAATGCATTATTTACTACCACCATTTTATTCTTTGCTTTTCCCATGTCATATCTTATTTTGTCTGTCTTTTCACTCTTTTGCTTATCCTTTCTGCTATTCTTTCTTCTATATTCTCCTCCAAGCCTCTCTCTTTATCTACAGGCTCTAAGTCTTCCTTTAATAGTTCCTGCAAAGGTGGATTCTGTGGTGTGAACACTCTTATTAGTTTCTGTTTGTTGTGAATATTTTATACTCACCTTCACATATGAAGGACAATTTTACTGGATAAAAAATTCCTGGCTGGCCATTTTTCTCTTTAAGAATGCTAATTGCATCACACCATTTTCTTCTCGCCGCCATGGTTTCTGATGAGAAATCTGCATTAAATCTTACAAGGTGTCCCTTGTAATTGGTGGCTTGCTACTCCCTTGCTACTCTCAAAATTTTCTCTTTATCTTTGATGTTTGACATTCTGAGTAGTATGTCTTGGAGTAGGTCTATTCAGAATTATTCTGATTGGGGTACACTGTGCTTCTTGGACATGTAAGTTCATTTCTTTTGTGAGAGTTGGGAAATTTTCAGCTATTATTTCCTCAAATACTCTTTCTGCCCCCTTTCCCTTCTCTTCTCCTTCTGGAACTCCCATGACACATATGTTGCTGCATTTCATATTTTCATTCAACTCCCTGAGTCCTGCTCAATTTTTTCCATTCTTTTTTCTGTTCTTTCCTCTCTTCAATTTCAGAAGTTCTGTCTTCAGTATCACTTATTCTTCTATCATTTTGAGTCCGTTGTTGTATGCCTCTAATGTGTTTTGATCTCACCTATTGTGTCTTTCATTCCCATGAACTGTTACTTTTTTATTCAAGTTTTCAAATTTTTCTTTGTGCTCACTCGATGTTTTCTTGTCATTTATCTCTTTAGCCATATTGTATTTCCACTCACTAATTTGACTTTGGAAATTTGTGTACATCTTGTTAATTAGTTGTCTCAAATTCTCCATCTTTTCTGTGGCTTTGATATATTCCTCTTCTTGGGCAATGTCTTCCATTTACTTATTAATTTTTTGCTGATGTCCAGGCATCTGAATAAGATGGTACATTTACTCAAGATGCTCAATTTCTGTTTCTTTCCTAGGGATTTACTGGTAGGAGTCTGTGTGTTACCTGTTCTTTGATTCTTAGTTCGACCTGGGTCTTTAGGGTTGTCCCTGTTATTTGCTCAAATCTGGGCCCTAGACACAGTAATGGGTTGCAGACCCACTTCCTAGGGCCCTAGGGAGGGAAGGTATAAAGGTTGTTAAAGCTTCTCTTCAAAATGAGTCGGGAGGTTATCCCAGAGGTAATGCTTACGCACATCTCAGTAGGAGCTCATAGAATTCCAAAGTGGTTATTACCCCAAATAGTGGGGCTCCTGAGGGATCCAGAGACACCCAGGTCCTATGTCAGGGCGGATAACTCCGGAATTTGGTGCCTTGCCAGTGGGCCCTACTTTGGAGTTTGTGCTCCTGAGAGTGACAGTTGAACTTAATTATGTCTTCCCTGCACATGGCCCATATGTCCCTCCTATTTAAACCTATACTTGGTGCTAGAGTTTGTAGGTGTACATGCAGAGACTTGAGTCTTTGGGCTGTCCATATGCCAGCTGGGCCCGGAAACACAGTGGAGCAGCAACTCCTACTCTACAGCTCATTGGACTCACCCAGGACAACTGGTGGGGAGATGATGATGGACAACGGCCATCCCAGGGACTGGAGAGAGTCTGCAGCTGCAGGCAGGATAATCCCGTCCATCTTCCCCATGGGATATAAGCCCCCTCTCAATTGGATGTAGAGTGGACATCACCATCCCAGACCCCTCAGGATTGGGGGAAGAGCTATGGACTAGAGTGGACTTACTTGTATTCTACTATAGACATGTTGTGATTCAAGCAATGGAAGAAATTACAACATTGATGTGGAGCCAGTGGCCACTGGAGGCTCTGGGGACAGGGAGAGGAAAAAGCAGTTGCAATACAAGGGCTTTTCTGGTACTTGAGAATTGTCCTGAGTGACATTGCAACGACAGATATAGACCATTTTATATCATCATATAACATGTAGAACTGTGTGGGAGAGAGTGTGGTCTACAGTGTGAACTATGGTCCATTCTCAATGGCAAAGCCACAGGATGTGTTTATCAATTGCAATTAATGTGCCACACTAATGAAGGATGTTAATGTGGGAGGTCATGGGAGGTGTGGGAGTTGGGGCGTAGGGGAATCCTTATTTTTTTGTGTAACATTTATATAATCTAAGTATCTTAAAAAAAAATAAAGCCTCTCTTATTTGCTTTTAATTTTCTCATGCACACTTCCTTGTTCTGCCAGCAGATAAAGCTCTTTGGCAGCCCTCTCAGTTCAATGTCTGGTCAGAGTGTGTTTGGTGCAACATGGACTGGATCAATGTGACCGAGTTTCCTGCCTGGAGGCTTAGAGCCTTGCAATTCTGTTTCTCAGAGACAGTTCTTCAATTTTTGCTGGCAGCCCCTTTCCTTTTCCCAGGTAGAAAATAATTCCACTCCTCTGCGCCCTCAACAGTCAGTCCTGGTTAATAGGGAGGTTGAGAAGCTCTGATCTCAGAGCTTGCTCCCAAGGCAAACAATGGCGCAGCCCCACCCAGCCTGGAAGGGCTTGTGGGAAACAGCAGACCAAATTTAGAGTTCAAAAGCTGAGTCAGCCTTAGGCTGTATCCCTTTCTTCCCCCTTTCAGGGGCAGGTGGATCCATGGGACCCCCTTCATCTGTAGCCAAGGGCCCAAAGGCCAGAGAATTCAAAAGTGTGTTTAGTGTGGGGGAGGGTGTCAGCAGTAGCAGGTTCTGATTTTAACTCACAGTTTTGCTGTCGTGATTCTTTTCTTTCTTTCTTCTGGATGGTGTCCAGCCCTTCCCTGGTGTTCTCAGCCCTAGAAGATTTTTTTTCCAGGCCATTTCTGCCTGTCCTTTCACTATTTTTCTAGAAGAGAAGAGGATCCTATGTCTTTGTAGCCCACCATTTTACCCCAGTGCATTTCTGAATGATTTTCAACAAGGGTGCTAAGAAAATCCAGTGTGGGAAGAAGAGTCTCTTCAACAAATGGTGCTGAGAAAACTAGATTTCCACATGAAGAAAATGAAGGTGGACACCTAACTCACACTATGTGACAGTCTGAGATTATGTTTGTGAATCCCAAAAAGAGAAAGATCATGTTTATAAACTAATGTATTCTGGAAAGTTATTTTAATTCTAAAATATGCAGATATTTTTAATTTATATTTTTTCTATTGGCTTCTAAATTAATTTTTGGTTTAGAGAACATGATCAGCATAATACCTTCTCTTAGAAATTTGTTGAGGATTTCTTTATGGGCCAGTATATAAGTTTGTTGTAGGGTTTTTTATTTGGTAAATATTCCATGAATGCTAAAAAAAAAATGTATAGTCTTTCCTTGCAGGACACAAAACTCTATTTGTCTATGGAAAAGATTTTTTTTTCAATTTTTTATGTATTTATTGTCTGCTTAAATCTATTGATTACTTGGAAATGTTTGTTAAAAACTAGACTTATGTACTTTTCCTTGTCATTCTATTACTTTTTAGCTTAAGAGGTTTTTAAAAATATATAAATTATTCTTAGCTCGTGGTTTGTTTTAAAGAAAAACAAATAGCATGATGACGGGAACCTGTGATGCAGGGTGACACTTGGTGAGGCCCTGAAAGAGAAAATAAAATGCCCGTTGTTTTCCTTTCCATACTTTTTCCTAAAAGATAAAGTGTACTATGTCAGTCAACATTTTAAAATGACAAGCTCTGATGCTTTAGTAATGTGTAGGTGAAATATTGACACTTACCCGCTCGAGATCAGCTCACTCTGATTGGCCTCTATATTCTTTCCTAGATCAAAGTACTTGGTCTTTCTCTGAGTCAGGGCTCCTTTTCTAATCTTTCTGTGAGGCAGAGACAAGGTAATGAGGGCAACAGAAGCAGCTGGATTCTCATCCCAGACTGGAATTTAAACATATCTGCCTCAGTTTCTAAGGGAAAAATTATGCTGTGAGACAAAAGTCCTCTCCAGAGACTCATCTTACTGTAGACTTCCCATCCTCTTAAGTTTCCACCTAAGGGGTTGGGTTATAAAAGATAACCAACAAGCAGGGACCTGAAGCAATTAACATTTGTGGTTTACTACTTGCTACAAACCATCCCTTTTCCAAGGAAAGGAGTAGTTATATACTTGGGATCTACCCCAGCAGTGTCAGAGCCAACAAATCTGGCTGCTGCTCTTCTTTATCTTTTGCTTGCTCCTCTCTTCATCAAGAGACTTTACCTTCTCTGAAATAGTACCCCGGTCCCAGACCACCATGGGCCTGCCATGGGACCATCCTCACCCCAGACCTTAGTCTGCCCCCTGCCCACCCTGGGCAGTGTGGGGACTGCCAACCCAGGAGGTGCGCAGCAGTGGGGCCCCATTATCTGGGCTAAACCTGGCTCATGCTGGGGCCAACCTGAACCCCAATTCCAGAATTGCCACAGGATGCTGGATGAAAGTGCACAGTAGGGTCTGACCCTGTGTACATGAGGCTTCCCTGAGTCATGTGGGTTTGCATCAGGACATCACCAGGTGTGGGCCTCTCACTTTGGCCATGGAGGGGAGCAGCCTAGTTGGACACAGGGATGGGAAGGGCTGCAACTGAGATGGGGCTCAACGACTGGCAGGGGTAAAAGTCAGAGCCAAAAGACTCCAGAGAAGCTAGAGCATGCCCGACCATGGCAGGTTCCTCAATCTCAGGTTCTGGCCTGAGGTCTGAGCCTCAGTTCACAGGGTCCTCAAAAGCCACAAAGGAAGAAGGGCAAGAGGCAACAGGGTCTTGGCTTGCACTAGAGGGCTCAGGCTAAGGTAGGAGGTGGGGCCACCCCAACAGGGTTCAGACACTCCCATGTCCACCAGTGGCAGCAGGAGGGCATGGTAAGTGCCAGGGAATGGGAGCACTGTGGCCTAGAATGGGCCTGGCCAGAAGTAAGGTCTATCTTGGGCATCATGCCCAGTGCCCCCACAGCTCAGCCAGGCCCAGGGAGTCTGTCCCTTACACTGGAGGTCGAAGATTCCTGCCCCACCCCAAAAAGCAATGGCTACCCCTCTCCAGGCAAGCAGGACCATTCCTTGACCTCACTCTGCCTTAAGTCCTTCATTCTCCTGGGTCTATCACCTATGTGAAAAGCCATTGTCCACAAGGTCTTTTCAGATTTCCCCTTTTCTTCTTTCTCAGGATGCCTGCCAACGTTTCCCAGACCCCAGTGCTCTGTGATAGGGTAGGAGAACACATTCAGAAGCTGGGAGGGATCTCAAGCCTTCAGACTCAGGAAAAGGTACTAGAGATAGCTGGAGATGCAGAGGGATCCTGAGGGATTTTAATCCAAACAAATCCAGCTCCATCCTTCAGATCCCCCTACTACCATGAGGATTCCTGCTACTGCTGAGAGACACAGGCCCTAGGAGGAATGGTGGGTCAATAGGCCATTTCCAGACCCCTGATGTGATCCAGTGGGGCTGACCCATGAACCCCCCATCTCAGCCCTGGGGCTGAATTTCATCCTAGTCAGAAGCATAGACAGGACTCCCAGCATGTGAGGGCAGCCTCAGCTAAAACTTACACTCAAGCTGGGTCAAGGAGCCCTGTAGAAACTGCCAAGAAGGTGAGAGATGAGCCAGAAGAAGGGTGATGTGTGCTGCATGGCAAAAAAACACCAGCGCATGTGGGCCACTGAGGCCCTAGGGGCATCTCAGACTCTACCTCATATCCATGTGGCCCTGTGTCTGCCCACCTTCCTCACAGTACCTACCCCACATCCACTGGTCCTGGGTCTGCCTTTCTCTCAGTGCCTGCCCAACATTCACATGGTCCTAGATCTTCCAACCTTCTCAGCCCCTTGTTTTCTACTTCATCTCAAAACATTTTATTTCTTTCAAATTCTTCATTCGCTTTAGTCTCCCACTCTAAACACTTGCAACTGTGAAGATTCTGAGTCAGGGAGATTAAAAGGAGAAATGGGCAGGGATGTTTGATCCCTGAGATCTAACTCTTCTGTGCTTCATGTTTCTATTTTATTTAGTTTGAAGCTCAGGGCTGTGTTTGCTTTATGTAGCACACAACAGTAAGCACTCTATCACCTGGAAGTTATTACTAATGATAGAAGAGAATAATGAAAAACATTACTCATTATTGGGCTCCTATTTATTAGTCAAATGTAGACTTAGTCCATTTTTCGAAACACACAAACACTCTTGACATAAATGCAGTGATTCAAGCAACTGAAAATTTGCAGTGGGAGGCAAGCTTCAGTCTTCCAATGCATAAATGGGTCAGAAATGTAAAGAGTTGCTGGGAATCAGAAGCTGGGGAGATGAAGGGGGAGGCAGGAATGGTGCTCACAGGGCCTTGAGCAAATCCTCTGCACATGATCCCTGAATATCCAAGAACTAGGGAGGAGGGGCGGGGCCAGGCCTTGTGAGCAGAGCCATGGGGTGGAGAGGGACCATGCCTATCCACAGGCTGGCTGGGTGTTCTGCTAGACACATCAGTGAGGGCATCCCCAGTCCTAGCATCAGGAAAGGCTCCAGTCATGGAGACTTTAGTGCTGGTTGACTCTGAACAAATTTTGTTTTTAGTTCTTAGGTGTATTACTGCAGAGCAAGCAGTCAGTTCTGCCAACACTTATTTATAAAATCACCTGCAATTCTGGCATAAGGTCATACTTAAGCTGGCAAAGCTTATCCTTCATGATAGAAGTGCACATCAGCTCCTGGTGTGGGACCCTGTGGGCCCTTCATCCATGGACACCTGACCATGGACCTTTATCAGGGTGTCCCTGAACCTCAGCTATTGATACATTTATGAGACCTGGAAGTCCACTTTTCAACCTCTGACAATTTACAGCATAATGTAAGGTCTACACAAATCTTTGCCTTGTGAATATACCCTTCTACTTTCTGTAGGATACTTTTTCTAACCCTCACAGCAGTGGGTTACATCTGCCTGGCTGCCTTCCTGCTCTGTCTCCACTTCTCAGAAGGTCCTGTGCCTGGCTCCTTGGACACATTCTGTACATCATGGTTTGAAGGATGAAGGACAGGCATCTGTCACACAGAGGAAGGCCCAGCTTGCTCAGAGGCTCAGTCCAGAACCTCCTGTTGGCCCCTCTGCTGGTGCCCCCTCCCTGTACCTGGCTGGCATCCTTGTCTCCCATCCAACTTGCCCCTGCCTGGTCATTTGAGGCTCCAAACAGAGTACAGACTTCCCTTCCTGATTTTGAGCTACTGCACCCCAAGAACAACCTGGACGAGAGACAGAGGGTAGTTGGGGGCAGGAAGGATGGGGTCCCTGGGCAGGACCAGCTCCTGAGGATGCAGAGAGAGGAGACAGCAGGAGATATAGCAAGAGCATCAGTGCTCAGGCAGATGACATCAGAAAACCAGGGATGTACTCAGTCCTGAAGCAGACAATAGTCTTGGGAGGAAAGGAAGGGTTGGAGAGCCTGGTATAGAGAGAAAGCCCTGTTAAGAGGATGGGGCTTCTGTTCACATATATGCATGAGCAGGCCCTTTCCCAGGGGTGGACCCCAGACCCAGCCCTCTCAGTCCCACAGCTATACTTTTGCTGTCATATTTCCTGATATTCTTTTTTTCCTGGCACTTGTCCTTCCTGTGGTTCTTCCTTGGGGTTTTTGGCACACCAGGAGAAGTTCTTGCTCTTGTATTTAAGAGGTACCCTGGGAGCCATGAAAAGCACAGCCCTGGTTCCAAGGGCTGAGTGGCACTGGAAATC
The DNA here is from genome assembly GCA_029593785.1 of Cabassous unicinctus. Classification (NCBI taxonomy): domain Eukaryota; kingdom Metazoa; phylum Chordata; class Mammalia; order Cingulata; family Chlamyphoridae; genus Cabassous; species Cabassous unicinctus. The sequence continues at coordinate 8,081 of JAQZBX010095052.1, forward strand.
TGCAGGTGTTAGCAAACTGGATAATTGTGTGCAGTGTGTATGCTGTGGATCCCCTGGGTGTCTAGTGAAGGGTGCACTGCTAGTTCAACAACCACCTTGCCCATCCAGGCTCCCACTCTTACATTATCACAGCTTCCTGCTTGAGTTTGAATCCCTGCTCCCACACAGTCTTTGCAGACAGATACCTTTTAACTGTAGTTAATTTTCTAGGATGTTGCATCTTTCCTGAGCTGAGGGATCACTGAGCCTGTTTGGCTCCAGTGGCCTTGGCCCTCCAGGGCAGCTTTCTGTCCTGCTAAATGTGAATTTGAGGAGGGCCAATCTCCAAGTATTTCTTGCAGAGATGATGCCATTTATCCAAAGACAGTAACTGGAACTTTTTCCTGGATCCTGGACCCAGGCAGCTAAGCAGCTACCCCTCCACCATGATATCCCACTAGGGACAACCCAGATCAGAAAGAGCAAGAGTAAGGGAGCTGAGAAAGTGAGAAAATGATGAAGTCACCAGATGTAAGTGCCCCAGATGGCCAAGGTGGTGGTTGGGGATGGTCCTGACAGGGGACGTAGGCTCACAATGTCCCTCCCCTGATGACATGGACAAACTAGTCTGGTAAGGTAAGTGGACAGTGGCTGGGAGGGGAGAGGAAGGAGGACCAATGCTTTGAGCTCCCAAGTTCCAAAGAGTCTGAAAAATTTCAATTCCAGCCTGGTCCTCCAGTTTTAGCTTCCTAACAATGCATCTGCCAACACCGGAGGATGAAGTGTGTTGTGCTCAACAGTAGATTAGCTTGGCATATAATTATCACGTCTCTGCAAGTACCATTGTCCTTTCCACCTGGGTCACATGGATATTGGGGGAGTGATTATTCCTGTATGCCATGTCTAGAAGAGGATGCTTGGATGATTGCTCACTGCCATCTCCTTCAAATTTCTGGTGGGTGACAATTACTCTGCCAGTAGCCAAAATGGAAGGGTTCCTGCTGAACTGTGTGACTCCTTAAAATGTTTTTAAGTAAAGTAAAAATTACATGCATTGAAATGCATGGCTCTTAACATTACAACTCAATTAGTTTGGGGAAAAGCACATACTCATGTAACCAATGCCCAACTCAACACCTAGAACATTTAGTTCCATCACCCCAGAAGTTTCCCTCATCTCCCTCCACTTTGTCCCCACCTCTCACAAGCAAAGACTGTTCTGATTTCTCTACCACAGGTAAATTTTGTCTGTTCTTGAACATCATGTAAAGAAATCATACATTAGGAGCACTGGGGTCTGGTTTCTTTCACACACATTATTTATCCATATTATATGGATTAGCAAGTTATCCTTCTATATTGCTGAGGACTATTCCATTTATGAATAAAGATTTGTTTAATCATTCTCCTGTTATACATTTAAACTGATTATAGTTTGGGGTTTGTAAAAAGAAACAAAATAGAATTACTATGGCTATGAGATTTAACATGGAGTTGGAAGGTCACTCTGGAGATTACTCTTAGGCAAATATCAGCTAGATATTGCAAACTGCCAAAGTATGCAAAGTCTCAATCAATAATGTTTCTCAAAACCCCAAGGATATTTGTACATCATAAACAAACCACAAGATAAAGAACTCAGTAAACTATTAACCTGAAGGATATTTGGAGCACCCCAAATATCCAACAATCAGAAACAACTTATGTAATCTTTCTCTTTAAAAACCCTTGCCTGCAAATGCCAAGACAAGACACGATTTGGGTTATTACTTGAATTTGTGGTCCCCAAATTGCAATTCTAAGACCCCAAATAAATGCCTTTGTTACCTTGCAACTCTGTTATTTCTCAGTTGGTAGGTTATTAAGAAAGCTGGCAGAGCAGGAACATTTACAAAGAGCTCCCTCCACAAGGAAAATGTAAGTGCTGCAAAAGAGACTGGAATTAACTAGGTGGTACCCCCTGGAACCAGAATGGATTTCTAGAACTATAAGACTTCCAGAAGAAGCAAGAAGCTGCAGAGACTTCAGCTTTTTTAAGTGAAAACATGAACCCAGTGACTTGCTCCCATTGTTAAACACTGCAGCAGCAGCTGCAGAAATGGCTGTTGTTCCTGCAGGGCAGTTGAGCATCTGGGAGTAGCCAAGTGGGCCAGGGTTGCCAGAGGAAATCTACTCCTCTAAAAGTTGGGGTTGAGGGTCGAGGTCACTTTCGTGGATCTGTGAGGGACCAGTGCATGGAAGCTGGATTCATTTTGGGTCCTCTGGGCAGTGATGCTGGACAGCCTCCCACCAGCATCCACCTGGGCATAAGGAGCTAGTGTTTTTTTGTTTTTGTTTTTCTGTTATTGTTGTTCCTTCTTTGTATGAGCATTTCCTGGTTTGGCATGGTCTAGACCCCTTAACAAGAGGTCGATGAGCTTGTATTGAAATTCAAAAAAACATTCTTGTGCGGACATGTTGGTGTGGGTGTGATATATTTATTAAGTAATACTCAGTATAGTGTGGACTTAGCAAGGGTCCATGGTTTTCACCTGACTGGTAAACGTTCTGTGGAATAAAAAAGGTTAAGAACCTCTGGTCTAAACTCTGACCTGCCCTATCAGTAGCAGGTGCTTCTGGCCTCACAGCAGTATCTACCAGGACTTGAAGATCCTGTGCACTTTTTCTTTGGCTGAGTTTCCTCTTTCTCTTTCTCATATTGTTTACTCTGGCAGATCCCTGAGTGCCCAGTGCAGATGCTAGCCTCAGTTTCCCTCAGAATCAGCATCTTCAGGCCTTACACCAGCATCTACATGGACATAAAGAGCAAGTTTATCTCTTATTTTTTTTTTTGGTTGGTTTTTTACTATTTCATTTTATGGACTTGGTTCTGGCAAATCACTGAGGATGAGCAGAGATGCTGGCCTAGGTTATGGCCTTTAAAGCACAGCTTCTGGTTTCCCACCAGCACATATCAACAGACTTGGAAATAGTTTTTTCCTTGTTTTGGTGGGTGCTTTTATCTGATTGTTAGTATTTTTTCATTTCTCTTTGTCCTTTCTCTTACTCTTTCTTTCCTTCCTTTTTTTACCTTCTTATTCTTAGAGTGGACTGAGGACTGGGACAACTAGCTTTCCAGAGTGACCAACACAGCATAATATCCAGAATGTGCAGTTCTCAACAAAAAAATACAAAATATGCAAAAAGATAGGAAAGTATGGCCCAGTAAAGGGAGAAAATGAATTCAATGGAAAATAATACAGATGAAGTGCAGTCTCAGGAATTACTAATCAGAGGTCTTAGAACTCTGATAAATAGGATCAATGAAATAAATGATAACAAGGACAAAGACTAAAGGAAATCAGGAAAACAATATATAAACAAAATGAAAATTTCAATAATTAGATAGAAATTACAAAGAAGAGCCAAATGGAAATTTGGGAAATCAAAAGTAAAATAACTGAAGTGAAAAATTCAATAGTAGACTGAATTGAAATCAAGAGCAGATTGGATTACAGTATAGTTCACAATTTGGACTGTACAGTTTAATAATTTTTGATGATATTTACCATGTCCTGTGTCCATTAATGTCCATTAATGTAAGGCAATGAAGAGTATTTCCCATGACCAGAAATTTTAGTTGCTATGTTTTACTATCTGTATAACTGTATAACAGTTATAACAATGATATCATCCATAAAAAAAAAAAGTTTTTAATATGGGGTGGGGAAGCAGGAGGGAGGTTGGGTATGTGGGAGTCTCTAATATTCTGTGTGTGACTTTGCTGTGACCTAAAACTTCTTTGAAAATTAAACTGAAATTTGGGAGACACTGGGGAATGAGATGGGGAAGGTTTCACGATACACTGGACATCCGATATTACAATGATAAAAGGAAAATAGAATAATTTCTTTAA
>JAQZBX010095053.1:0-11957 GCA_029593785.1 Cabassous unicinctus
TTTTTTTTTTTCATGATTCACTAAGGAATGCCAAACATTGTTTTCAACCTTAAGTTATAAAGCAAAAGGTCAATATTTTTATGACTGGCTATATTATAAATGCTCCTATGATTAGTTATGATTTTTAAATGTCGTTAATCACTCTTTGAAATTATGATTTAATGGCCACACAATTTTCCATTTTTATGGAGGAAGCAGACTGTTTTCTATAGTCAGCCAATTCCCCAAATTAGGCTCTTTTCTCAGTCTCAAGGTTCTTTCTGAAGTAAGACATTATTATCAGTCACTTTTGTAGGTGATTTAGGACAAGTCACTGTTCTAGGTACAGCAGAGGAGAAGACAGAGAACTTGTCCTCAGTGCTGTACAGCAACCTGGGAAATAGGATGTTCATGATCAGAAAAAATGTGACTGACTCACTGCTCTTCTAATAATTCAGAGAAGAGAGAAACATCGAGGAACAGAGGCAAAAACCTTGCCTTTCAGGGGTTTTGCGCTTCCAAAAGAAGTGGAGTAGGCAATTGACCACTTTGATAAAGACTGTACAAATCTTTGTGAGACGAATCCCATTTCTTATTAAATATTGAATTTTTAATGGAGTGCTACATTTGAGTCTATTACTGAAACACACCTCCCCCGACTTCTACACTTTAAAACTGATCAAGTGGAAAAACCATCAGATTGGGTTTTCATCTCTAGAGAAGAGAAGGGTTTCCAAAAATAACCATCGGCTGTGTGATGCCATTTTTCTCTGGCAAGCAGCTGAAATGGGTTTCTAACCTACTCTTTTCTCTATTTTTGGTTAAGAACTCAGGAAAAGTATAAATACAAGCACAATTGGGAAAGAATTGGAAGGTTTAAGGGGCTTTGGGGTCTCAAGTATCCAGTAAGGAAGTTGATTATCTTTTGGTTAAGGGATTGTATATATAAGAACATGTCTCTTATCTCTTTTATAGTCTCTGAAATAATTGTTTCTGTGTCCCAGCAGCATCCCTCTCCTCCTTGCTTCACAACATTCAGGAAAAACCTGCTTTCTATTCAGATTCTCTTCCTCAGCATTTTGTTAGCAGGATGGTTGTCTTTAACCTGGAGTACTACAGTAAATCTGAAGAAAGCAAGCAAAAGAAATGCTTATTGTACTCTGAGGCTCCCAATGACCTTGAAAATCACCCACAGGTAAGAGAAAAAGGCTATCAAGCTGAAAGGAAAATGTCTGTGCACCAAAGTCTGTCTACTCCTTCTTCCATAGTAATGGGATATGATACCTCCCTAGGCTTTCTTGCAGCTAGGCTGGTCATCTGATAAAGCCCTTTCTAATGTAATGGAAGTGGGAGTGACATTGCCACTTACAGGCCTGGCCGACAAAAAACCAGTGACATTTGCTAGAACAGTCTTCTTCCAGCTAAGTAAAATCTATATCCCTACCATTGCTATCTGCTAATCCTAGTTTATTTCCCTAAAGTAAATACAATAAGCCTACCTGTTCTTCCACGTGCCTCTTTAGGATCCCTTGTAGCTGTGTAAGTCTATGACTTTCTAACTGTGGTGAGATTGACTCTGGAATTAAGGGCATCCAAGTTGATATTTGTAGTGACTTGATAATATATCTATGGGAGGCAGAGAGGTGTAGGGTTAAGAGTTCAGACTTTGGAGTCACATTACTCAGGTATGATTCTGCCATCATGGATTTCTGGCTCTGTGGCCTTGGGAAAATATTTAAACTTTTTGAGTCTCTGTTTCCATACCAGTAAAATGGGATAATAAATAGTTGTGAGGGTTGTCATAGGGTTGTTGTGAGGATTAAATGAATTAATACATGCAAAAGCCATGAGAGAGTGCTCTCATGTAAAAAGCACTCAAATGTTAGCTATTGCTATTAATACTTGTAAATAAAACAGCCCAACAAACCAGGAAATCAATGATTAAATCAACCACTTCCCTACATACCTATATTCAACTTACCATATTTAATGATCAGTGACTTTTGCCCATCACTCCCCTTCTCTATTATAGGACCTGGAACAAAGTTTGTATCATTTACGATTGATTGGGACTTAACTTTTAGTGTGCCACTCTGATGTGAATATAATGAAAAGATGAAGGAGCATTGGCAGATAAATAGGTTTCTAGACAGTAAAATATGGGCCAAAGGGAAGTTGCTTAAAACTAATTGTAATTCCAACTTCATTAGTGTCTATTAATTGCCAGGCTTCAGGATTTGGGGTGGATATAGTTTGCAGGGAGAGCTTCTGTCTCCCTAGGTCTTGGCCCCACATGTTCTCCATGGAGGAGGGGGGATTCTGAAAAATGACCCAGTAAACACATTTCAGGGCACAGGAATGTAGCTGTTATTAGCCCATCATTTTCAAGCCTTCTAGAAAGGAAAGCATAACTCTGAAGACTTAAAGATATACACACCAGAAATCCCCTTAAGGATTTTTGTGCAATATGAGATACCAGGTTTGCATAACAATGACTGAAGTTAATTTGAAAAAAAAACAACAACAGCCATTTCACTGTAAAGACCTATTTTTATTACTAGACAAGGAAATCTCAAGGTATAGGCTTGGGTCTGGGGATCTTTGGCCTTCTTTCTGCATTATCTCCCCTCATCTGAATTGAAAAAGGCCCTAAGGGCTACTTTTGTTTCACCTGTGTCTCCGCAGTGAAAGATTAACAATGATTAAGAGTGTGGCATTACTACTTTATTACTTAATATTTATGTGAACTCAGGTATGTTACTCAAGTCTTGAGGCTTTGGTTTCCTTGTCTCAAAAATAGGGTAGTCAATGGGTCCCTCTCACTGGGTTGTTGTGAGGACTAAATGTGCTAAGCATGTTCAGTGCCTGACACAGAGTTCAGTAGATGGTTGATTTTATTGTACATGCTAGTAGGGTATGCTTTCAGAATCTTATTGCTATACCTTGGTCTCTTTCAACATGCTAGTCTCATATACCCAGAAAATTTTACCTTGGAACCTTGAGAGTGGATTCTGAATGTTCTAATCTACTCACCGAGGTACAACAAGGTATTAATTGGGGTTTTCAGGAATGGTGCTCGAGACACAACAAAAATAAATTGAAAACCTGGAGAGCTGCAAATCTCAAAGTCTGTGCATATGGTTCATATCCAAAAGAACACAAAGCAAGAGATGGGATTCCTAAGTTACTAGACTATTGCCACACACTGATTTTAATAGCTATGGAAATGATATACACACCCTTATAACTCCCATACTTTATTCATTCATTCACTTGTTCATTCATTCATACAACAAATATTAAATTTAATTCTGAGTTGGTGTCAGGCATTGTGATAGAATTTGGAAATACCATGATAAACAAGGCAGACATGGTACCTGCTTGCATGAAGTTGGTATGTGAAAAGGAAATACAGCAGGCACAAACTTTTAAGAAAAACAATAAAATTATTAAAAATAATTGCAAACTACTATAAGTACTATGAAAGAAACCAAAAGGATTCTGAGATAGGAAGTAACGGCAGTGAGGTAGGGGCCTCAAGTATAATTGCTTTATACTTGAGAAAGGATGGAAAGAACAATCATGTAAAGAGTAGAGGGGAAGGACATTTGAGAAGGCGGAAATAGTATGTGCAAAGGCCCTGACACAGGAAAGAACCTTGAGAAATACCATTATGGCTAGGAGAGCGGCAGCCAATGAAGTTGGAGATGGGCCAAACCAGATCATGTAGGATTCGGCACCCATGGTATGGAGTTAGATTTTATCTCCCTCCCAAAAAGAAAGCTATTAAAGGATTTACTTAAGCATGTTTTAATATTCCTCTAGCTTCTGTGTGGAGAATAGATGGGAAGGGTCAAGAATGGCAGTATGGAGACAGGAGACAGGAGACAATACAGAGTTCCTGCAGCTTGGCCTAGGATGGGTCAGTGCCATCAGAAAAGTGGACTGAATTAATCGATCTGTTTCTATCTGTTTATTAGAATTGACAGAAATTGCTGAGAGATAAATGTTTAATAAGCAATTGAGTATGTGAGTCTGGACTCAAAGCAGAGGTCTGATCTGAGATATAAATTTGGTAATTGCTGGCTTACATATAACACAGTGTTTAAAGCCATATTGAGGGGGAAGATCATGTAGAAAATGTGTGTGGAAGGAGAAGAGAGTTTTGAGAAACACTATGCTCTAGACCTCAGGTAAAGAGCAATACAGGAGATTGAGAAGGAGAAACCAGTGAGACAAAAGGAATTCTTGGGAAGTGTAGAAGCCAAGGGCTGGGAGACTATTTAAATAAGGAGAGAGTTATCAACTGGGCTTAATGTTGGCAAGAGGTAGAGGTAAGATGAAAATAGAGAGGTTGTTAGTTTTGACAAGATGGTGATAGTTGGTGAACATGATAAGAGGCTTTAAAGTAGAGTGATGGGGTTGGGATCAGATTAGAATGGGCTGAAGAGAATGGGGATGAATAAATTGCTATCCATATGTGTAGATATCTCTTTTGAGACGTTTACTATGATTAAGCTGAGGCCTAGGTCATCTTTTCAAAAGATGAATTTTAAGAGAGCATGTCTAGGTGTTTGTATTAATCAGCCAAAGGGGTGCTAATGTGAAATACCCAAAATGGGTTGGTCTTTACAAAGGGTATTTATTTGGGGTAGAAGTCCACAGATACCAGGCCATAAAGCATTATGTTTCTTCTCTCACCAAAGTTCATTGCCACGTGTTGGAGCAGGACAGCTGCTGAGGTTTGCCAGGGTTCAGGCTTCTTGGGTTCCTCTCTTCCTGGGGCTGTGTTTCTCTCCGGGCTCAACTCCTGTTTCTTCCACAAGGTCAGCTGTAGATCATGAGGCTCTCTAGGCTTTGCCTCTCTCCACAAGGCCAGCTGTAGACACTCAGGCGAACAGCTCATCTCTTTTCCTGGGGCCTTCTCTCCTTCCTCACGACCAAGCTCTCTTACTTCCTGGGGCTCCAGCTCAAGATTCCAGCATCAGAACTGCTTCTCAAAAACTGCTTCAACTCTGTTCTTTGCCTTGCCTTTTATATTCGATTCCCCACCCACCAAGGGGTGGGGCTCAACACCCTACTGACGTGGCCCAGTCAACGCCCTAATCCTAACTTAATCATGCCCAGATTAACAGATCAGTTTACAAGCATGATCCAATTATATTTTTGGAATTCATAATTACATCAAATTGCCAGATGGCCACAGTGTTCAAAGAGTTTGCCAAACTATAAAGTCAGAGAAATAGCCCTAGTAGACTTCCCTCACTTAAGGTACCAACTGCAAATTTGGGGGTCCCCACAACCATCCCTAGGTTTGATAATTTTCTGGAAGGACTCACCAAACTCACTAAAAGCTATTATTACAGAGAAAGCATACAGGTTAAAATCAGCCAAATGAGGAGATACATAGAGCAGAGTTTAGGAGGGGTCCAAATATTGAGCTTCCAGTTGTCCTCTCCCTTTGGAGACATGATAGCATTACCTCCTCCTGGTTGCAATGTGTGATAATACAGAGTATTGCCAAGCAGAGAAACTTACTGGAGTCTTTGGTGTCCAGAGTTTTTATTGGAGCTTGATCACATATTGTCCATGTGGCTGACCTTTAGTCTCCAGCCCCTCACAGAGGTTGGGCCAATTACCAGTTCCTCTGGAGGTCAGAACTTATACTGTGTGGCCCAAAGACCTCATCATAAATCACTGTCTGGTGGCTGGTTAAAGCCCCCAGGCAAAGTCCCCTCTATCAGGGCAAGGGCCAGACCTCTCTGTGGGTAAGGTTAATTCTTCATTACATAGGGTGCAGTGGAAATGTTCCTGCATAGAGGTGATAACCAAAGAAGCAAAGCACTTGAGAAAGTGAGAGGGAATTAGCAAAGGGATTAGTTTTGTAAGAGGCAGGAAACTTCTTTTGAGGCATGCGACTTGTCAATTTGTCCATTTTTTGTTAATGAAGAATGAGGCAAGACTATCAGATGAGGATATGGGTATAGGAGAGAGCATGAGAGATTTGAAAGGAAGCAGAAGGTACAAAATGATAAAATTAGTGAGAAAGCAGACCTGTCAGAAAAACAGCATAGAACTGCTGGCCTTTCCTGAGTGCGTACATTTCAAGTGAGGCCTGTCCTTTAGAATATAGGCTTCAGATAGCAGGTGTCTTGGCTGTCTTGTTTACCAGTCTGCCTGGTGCCTAAATGGGGCCTGGTAAATAGTGGATGCTTTAGAAATATTTATAGATGAATGAATGAATGAGCTCAGTTATTAACTTTCTCTTACAATGATCAGCTGCTCAGGTGAAGGCACAGAGAAGGTGGAGGATGGGACTCATAGAGGACTGAGGTTTTCCTAGGTTAAAATGACAGACAAAGAGCAGTTAGGTTGCTGAGCATATCAGCAAGGGAGTGATTATAATGAAGGGCTGCAGAATCAAGGATGGACTGAGAATAAAGGCAAAGACAGAAGATAAATGGGTAGTGACAAAGTAGTTGAGTTCACAGTTTGGAGATCATGAAGAAGTCAGAAGATTTGACAGTAACAATTTTGAGAAAATATTTTGGAAGCATAAGAGTTTGTGATTAAAGATTGGGATGTGAATTGGAGTTCTATGTATTGTTTCTGTATTATTTTTGCAATTTTCCTGTGTTTGAAATTATTTCAGAATAAAAAGTTTTAAAAAATATTGGCAGGTTTTCAACTGGGATTTGAGAAAAAGGGTAAATCCTGGTGATGGAAGTGTAACCATTTGGGGGCCAAGGCAGAGAAGAAGAAAAGGTCACTGATGATGAGGCGGTTAAAGAGCTTACTGACCCTTATATCTTTAGTATCATCTAATACGTCATGATTATGATCTGGCTTATGAGGAAAAGTGAGTGAATTTTATGATGAATTCATGGAAATATAAATGAAAATAGAATCTCCTTTTGCCCCCTCACAACACACACAACCAAGCAGGAATGTCATAGACATTTGGGGAGTCAGACTTTACAAGGTAGGGATTTACTCAATATTCACAATAATTGACTCATTTGAAATATGAGATAACTAGAGGGAAGGCCTGGCTGTGCCTGAATATATAATTAAGCCCACTGAATGGTGGTTGGTGGATTGTATTGTTGAAAATCTGAAGAGTGTCATTTTGCTAAATATAGAACAATGATATTAGGTTTCCATTTCCCTAGGGTGGGTTGTCACAGTGGTTATCTAATACCTTGCTTTTAATTTGAAATGTTAAGGATGGGTAGAGAAGGTGGTAAGTGAATCACCAGAGAAGTTTGTGGGTTCAAGGATAGAGAGGACCTAGGCTCTGCTTCCTTTTTCATTGTCCTGGGAGGGTGAAAGACCTGCAGAACTTCCTGTGCTCTTTGAACATGGGAGAAAAGGGATCAGACAGCTACTTGGAGTATCTTGGCAGAGGGGCTGGGGTTATAAGCCTGAATGAGGCACCCCTGGATGGGGTGTAAGAAACAGTGAAATGTCATTTTCCCACAAGACTGCCAGGTATATGGACAAAGCTGAGGAAAAAGCCAGTACACCTGGAGGGGTCTCATGGTTGTGAGGAATGGACCTGCCAGTTAGATGTCCATGGATCTTAGGACCAGACGAATCTAGATACCTAAACAACTTGGAACTCAGGAGATGCCAGAATATCTTTATGATGACCAAATTCACAACTCCCTTCTCCATACCTGGATATTATATAAACTTTCAAGGGATCAAGGAAAAGAGAAAACCCTGAATTAGTGGAGAAAATCCCGATTGGTTGAGAGAACCCTAACTTGATTGAGAGGTTTACTTTTCTACCACCAAATTGAATGGGAGCTTGAAATAGAGATTACATTGACATAATGAATAATTCATATTTCTTGCACATTTGAGTATGTGGCTTGAAAAACTCATATTATACAAGAGGAATTGTTTATTTTAATTATGATATTGTTATGGCTGCTAAGAAGCACCTCAGTAAGAGTGACTTAAATAAAATATACCTTTACTTCTCTCTCATATACCAGTCTGGGCATAAGCAGCACAGGACCAATATGGTGGCTTTGCAATATTGGAGATCCAGGTTTTCCCTATCTTGTTGTTTTGCCAGCCTCAATGCAAATTTTCCATCTTACGGCATAAGATGGAAGTTATGATTCCTACCATCACAGCCATATTCTCCCACTGGGAAGGAGAGAAAGGAATGTGGAGGGCACAGTCTAAAATTTGCAACTCCCACTTTTTTTCCATCTCATTGGCTGGAACTTAGTCAGAGGGCACATCTAACTGCAAGAGAGGCAGGCAAACATACACTTGAGCTTCTTAGCCATATGCCAAGCTAAAATTTGGGGAAGATATTAACTAAAGGAAAAAAGGAGAGAACATATTTTTGTAGACAACTAGCAATATCTGGCACTCTGTCACACTGGCTTTGACCAACTTAGTTATATAAGGTGAGATTACCTGATCCTTCAGTCTTTCTTTGCTTTCATAACTTTTAAAGATTAGACAGTTAGTCAGACAATGGGTTTAAATAAGATAGAAGCATTTTCATGAGTTTTTACTCTCCTCTTTTCTAGGTGATATTGTATTAATCTCATATCATGGCATCAATTTATTCCCAGGGTTGTATTTTCATTTTGATCATGATAGGACTTGGGGATAGCCATGGGTGATCTGGGAAACTGGATGAGATATTCAAAAAGAGCAGTCGAGAGCATGAGTTATCTCTAATTATTAATAATATTAATAATATCTCTATTATTGTGCTAAATACCTACTCCTTTGGGGATGAAAGCTGAATTTCAGCTGCTTACCCATGAGTGGGCTCTCTCTCCCCTGGGCTGTTCAACTTCGGACTTTCTGAATGAGCTCATGTCTGGTGCTAACCTAATGGCTTCATTTTAATGCTAAGTGCTGGAAACACCACAAAGGCTGCTCTCAGGTTTCTCTGTTTTAGTTCATTTTTTTGTAGCTTTTGGGTAATGGATCTGTTTTATTAATATTAATGTTATTGTTAATAATTCAATAACAAAATGATAGCTTCCATTTGTATAACAGCATGTTTTGGTAGCCTGTTGAAATCCCTGATCTGATTTGGTCTTCACAGGCTTGTTGTAAATATTTAAATATTACATGCTTACAACTCTCTTTAACTTTCCAAGTTTTTAAATCAATAAGCACATTCCAATTTTCCAGTTTTTCCCGATATGACTTTTGGGACTTCTGTAAATGCCTGTTCATTTTACCTGGGTTTTCCTTCCTTTCATTTATCTCCTGGCTCTTAGCTATTTCTTATGGACCCTCTCTGGAGACGTCTATACTGGACATGTTGAGTTTATTTTCCATGCTTTCTTTTTCTTGGGTTCCCACTGTTCTCCCTGCCCATCCTTTCCTCCTTGTTGTCTTTCAAATGAGGCCATTTCTCTTGAGCAAATCCTACATGGGTCCTTACCTCTGCAGGGGATATTTTCACTCTTTTCTTTTATACCTTTTGTTCACTTCAGTCATTTTCTCTGTTTTTTAACCCTATTATCCAAACATATTCTTTATTCTATTTCTACCCACATCCCCTTTCTGAAATACCTTTAATTAATTCCTTTCTCTTACTGTTCTAGGGAGTGTCCTATATCTTTCAGGTATCCATAACCAAATGTTGCTCTTTGTTTTATATCTTCATTCTTGTTCCTTGAAGGTGGCCCAAGAGTTTCTGGCCTCTTTGGCTATAATCTGGGCTTGATATGTGCCCCTGCTTCTTCAAGATATCATAGTTTCCCAACTTTCCTACTAGCAGACCTTTATTTTTCTACTCCAAGTGCCCCATGGCTTCCTTTCCCAACATCCTCACACTGCTCCACCCCCAATCACCAGAGCTGCTTTTCAGAGTTCTAAAGCTTAGCTGAGAGCCTCTACCATGCTCCCTCCAACACCGTTTCACTTCCAGCCTATGGTCCACTCACTCACTTGTTCCTTATGGCTATCCGATGAGAGAGCAGCACACTGTTTTCTGGTCTGAAGAGTATTGGGGCTGTCTCCCTTCTCTAGGATAAACTATACTTTAGTCTTGTGATTTCAATGAGTCAGAAATTCCAAGGAATTGGAACCTGAACCAAGCAATGTCAGTGTTACCTGCCCTATTCCTGCCCACTGCCTTGCTCTTCTGGGCCTTAGATGTATATGCCTTGGAGAAAATTTGCTAGTGCTGGATGGTGGAACCTCTGCAGGCCTACCTGGACTATTCTTACACATTTAGAGTGGAGTGGGCAAGAACAGAAGAATAGAAATGTGGTGTGCCCCATTGAAAGGGCCAGAGCAATAGCTGCAGGAGGCCCCAGGACCTGATGTAGTTTCTCATTGCAATGAGCTTGCAGCAACATGGCTGGCATGGAGAATGTCACTGACCAGGCATCAGAGGGGGTGTGCAAGGCTCTGAAGACATCAGTAGGGAAAGATGTCACTCCAAGACTGGAGGGAACCATGAAGCTGCAGTGGATACCAAGCGTGGATAGATGAGACCATGACTGAAGTCTCATTCCCATGCTTCGATGCTAAATATTACAATCCTCTACCCCTTTCTTGTCCTTAGAACTTAGCTGCAACCCCAGGAATAAGGGTCAAGGGAAGAAAACCCTGACTTGACTGAGTCTAACCAGACCAGAAGATTTAAGTTTCTGCCAGAAAGATGAAATGGGAAGTTTGAGATAGAATGTAAGGTCATATATACAAAATAAAGTTGAATTTTGGCATAACTGAGTTTCATGAGTTGAGATTCTATTCCTCCTACGTATGTGAAATGTTAATGCATCCAGGAGCACCCACCACTAACAGCTGGTAGAGAACCCGGATGGCAACTTTAGAAATGCAGCGGCAAGAGTGGAGATTTATCTTGGGCTGTGGTTCTCCAAGCGTGGATTTTTGGGCTTCATTTCAGCATTCTGTTAATGTGCCTCTATCCAACCAGTAATCAGGATTTAATTTTTCTTTCTAGTTCTTGTTTCTAATGCCCATAATTTACATATATTTGCATTTTAATTTTTCTAACTGAAAGAATTGAATCAATATGCCATTTCTGGATACCACTGGAACAGAAACACACTGAACTCCAGTGGAATGAATAAGGGTCCCTGTTGACATACTCCTTATATTTGCTCAAAATTATTTTCTAAGCTATGGGTGCATCTTCCTTTTGGTGACTTGAATCAAATAAATCTACTCTAAATTTTCTTTTTTTCTTTTGTTGCTGAAAAATTCTGAAGAAGCAGACTAGGTCAAATCCTTCCTTTTACAGATGAAGAAATGTGGCCCCAGAAGTGAATTTTCCAAGACCGCATGGTTAGTTAGAGACAGAGGTGGTTTTAGAATCCAGGCCTGCTGATTCCAATGCTTTCCCCTCTTATGTCCTTATCACATCTGTCCCTCTCAGTGTGGAATTAGCTTCCTACCTTTTAGAAACTAACTTTTTGAGTATATCTATGGGCAAATCACGTAAGATTTCTTTTTTTGTTGTTGTTGTCAAAACTGTTACAGTTAAAAACTGATATGAAAGTGTAAGTGCAGCTGACAGAGTTGAAGTGTGTTGGGGTGAAGAAAGGTAGGGCAATAGATAAGGAAGCTGATATCTTCATATTCAAAGTGAGGACAAGGGCTACTGTGTAAAATTAATGGAATAATAAACTGAGCTTAAATAAAATATGCAAAGTAACTAACTTCCAACAACTATTAGAATATATTTATATATATTTAAAACTTGATATATATATATATATTTAGAATATATATATCAAGTCTTTTTTTTTTTTAATATATATATTTTAAAAGGTGCTTAGATTACCTAAATGTTACACAGAAATTACAGGGATTCCCATGTTCCCCACCTCCCACACCTCCCATAACATCCCACATAAACATCTTTCATTAGTGTGGCACATCACCTGCAATGGATATACACATCCTGGGGCTTTGCCACTAAGCATAGACCACAGTTCACATCGTAGACCACACTC
>JAQZBX010095054.1:0-11955 GCA_029593785.1 Cabassous unicinctus
TTTAATGAATCAAGACTGATTAGTTTGTGCACATCAGTGCCAAGGAAGCAAGGTGCATGGTTAGGCAGGAACGCATGCGTTTAGAAACCCAAGTGTTAAGAATAGGAGCTGAAATCGTTTTTCCACTGGCAAAAAAGCAACTCTTTGCCTACTAGCAATTTCTGAGCCCCTGCCTTATTCCAGCCATCCGAGGATGCAGTGTTGATTACTTTAGTTTATTTTATGATTTTAATGAGATCACCCCACTGCTGCAATAGCTTTTCCAAGCATGGCACATCCTGGCTCCATAGTGAGAACCAAGTCAATTCTCAGCTGTGTGCCAGCAGCAGCTAAAAAACTGCTGCTCATGATTTTCTGCTTTGGAATCTCCATCCTTGAGGGTAAATGGTGGAAGCAGGACAAGCCATAAGCAGAGGAGGTGGTTGCGTGCTGTGAGTCACAGTTCCGCTTGGCCCTTAAATAGCTCTGCCATAAACGCTCCTTTCCTGGAGGGCCTGGAACCCCCGCCATTTAAACAAGCATTTGGGGTTAGGCCACTGAGGCAGGGAAAGATGCCTCTGGAAGGCTACTGCTGAAACACACAGGTTTCTTGCAGGGAGCCGGAAGGCCTTTAACTGTCTCCCAGAGGGTTAATAAGTTATAAACTCGAAAGTCAAAGAGAAGTCAGTGCTCAGGGCACAGGAACTAGAGGTATGAATGGAGGCGGCAACGCCACAATATTGTAGCAGTGGAGGGTTGAGGGGGAAGGAAAATAACTTTAAGGCAGTGAAAAGAAGAGTCTAGGCCTGGAGGGGACTCAGGATGAGCCCCACTGGACCACCTAGAAGGCAGGACTGGGGCTAAGAGAACATCCTGGAGCAGAATGTCTGCTGAGAAGCCACTTGGGTCTTTAATGGTCTGCACGGTAGATTCTCTGATTTCATCTGATGAATAAATAGTTTCATCCCTCCATTGAAAAATCTTTCCTGTCTTTAGTTTCCTTATTATGCTTATCTTACTTGGGTATACTTTACCTAGTTCTTGTGGGGAGGGTAATGGGGCCATAATTTTTGATGCTTTATTCTCAGCTCTGGGCTGGCCAAGAAATTTTCTGCTAAATTTATATTTTTCTCTGTACTGTTACATACAGACACACAAGTATATCACATATGTATATATATTGTATATATATAGTGTATATATTGTGTTTGATATCATTAAATTCTTTAATAATGGTGATTTTGAAGGGGAGGAGACATTCTTAGAGACTCGCCCACATTTAACAGACTTGAAAAATCTTTTTTGGTTTTCTGATTATAAAAAATGATGCATACTCATAAGAAATTCAAGGTTTACAGAAATGAAGAAAGTAGAAACTGAAAGCCCTGTGCACCTGGAATGTATATTAAAGATATAATAATAGGAGTTAGGGATGTCTGTTGCTCATATTTTTTAATAATAAAGAGATAGACTTTTTATTATCATATTTAAAAAAAAAAGTAGTCTGTCTGACTACTTCTTCTACCACTAAACTCCTGTATTACAAATGTTCCCTGTAACAAAATGTCCTACTTGGCCTTGGGATGTGGCGGACCTTCTGGGGCTAGAGCAGAGCCTCACCTCTTCCTTCCCGTCTCTCTGGCTCCTCTCTCCACCTTCCACCAAGATTTGTGCAAGCAAAGATACTACATAACAAGACAACTTCACACGTGTGAAGAGGCTTAAAAAATGTAAGAAACCTATAATAGCGTCCACACAAGATGTGCACAAGAATGTTCATACGTTTCCCTCATAATAGCCAAAAACTGGCAAAGACCCAAATTTACGTCAAGAGGAGAATGGATAAACAAACTGTGGTGTGTGGGAGACTTTTGAGCAAGGAACAGAAACAAGCTACTGATCATGCAGCATTATGGGTGTCTTAGTTTGCCAGGGGTGCTATGACAAATACCACACACTGGTTGGCTTAAGCAACAGGAATTTATTGTCCCATGGTTTTGGAGGCTACAAATCAAGGGATCGACAGGCCATGCCTTCTCCCAGAGGCTGTAGTGTCCTAGTGCTGGCTTGCTGCAGTCCCTGGGGTTCCTTGTATCTCTGCCTCCATCACATGACTTCTCCTGCCCAGTCATCTGAATTTCTTCTGTTTATAGGACTCCATTCACATGGATTAAGACCACCCTGATCCAATTTGTCCTAATCTAATCAGAATCTTTGAAGATCCTATTCACACAGGAGTTCACATCTTAATTCATAATAGCATCTTAAAAAGTCCTATTTACAAATGAGTTCACGCCCACGGGACTGTGGATTAAGACTTGAACATGTCTTGTGAGGTACATGATTCAATCCCCAACAACAGATGAATCTCAAGAATGCTTTGTTGAGGAAAAAATAAAAGCTAGAATGGAGAGTACATACTGCATGATTCCAATTTGTATGAAGTTCTAAAACAGCCTAACTTAATCCATGGTGATAGAAATTAGACCAGTGGTGGCTTGAGGTAGGGGTGGGGTGCTTGGACAGGGATTGGCTACAAGGGGCACAAGGGAACTTTCTGGGATAATGGAAATGTTCCTTATCTCAAAAGGGGTGGTGTTTTCATGAGTGCATACATTTGTCAAAGTTCATCAACGTGTACTCTTATGATCTGTTCCTTTTGTTGCATATAAATTATACTTGAGTACAAATATTTTAAAAAGCATCCCATTGTATGTGAGAGCGGGCATGTAGTAGATGCCTCTGTTGTCTGTTATGATCCCTCTTTCAGTGGCAGCCATGGGGGACCATGTTGACTCACCTCTCACTGCTGCTTCCACCTTCTGCCCCAGGCCCATGCCAGGAACACAGTGAACCCGCACTAAAGCACAGCCCAGAGTCATTGTCCTTGAAGGCCACTCAATCAATGGAGAACAGAGCCAATGGGTAAATACTCCAGCTGGTCAGGCACACAATTCTGGAAGGTCTTCTATAGGCTGTTCAGTGGTCCTGGTGGAATCAGGTCCCTGTAATCTCAATATATTACCCTTATGCTAGCTAGTCCTCCTCCCCCATCTCACTTTCCCTTCATTTTCATTCCTACATCCTGGGATCACCTCCCAAATAAACTACCTGTATCCTTGTCTCAAGCTCTGCTTTCAGAGGAACCCAAATGAAGAAAGACACCACAGAGGGCAGAGAGGAAATTGTTCTGGGCCCTGTACCAGAATTCCCCTGTTTTCTTATTCCTCTCAGACCATCTCCCCTCTCCTTTCATGAAAAAAATTTCTATGTCTGCATTTCAGGAAAAACGGAGGTAAAGGAAGGTGTATTAGAGGCAGGTTGGTAAGAGAAATCTATGACAGGAGGAGAGGTAAATGATGTGTGTGTGTGTGTATATATATATATATATTTTTTTTTTTTCACATCAAAGTTGAGGAAAAGAATTGATTTTTAAAAGGCAGTGGAATTGGAATGCTCATACACTGTTAATGGGAATGTAAAATGGCACAGCCATTGTAGAAAACAAGTTTGGTGGTACCTTAGAAAGTTAAGCATGGAGTTATCATATTACCCAGCAATTCCACTCCTAGATATATACCCGAGAGAGTTGAAAACATATGTCCATATGAAAACATGTACATGAAGTATTCCTAGCAGCATTATTCACCACAGCCAGAAACTGGAAACAAACCAAATGTCTATCAACGGAAGAACTGATAAACAAAATGTGGAATAGCCACACAACGGAATATTATTCAACCATAAAAAGGAATGAAATACTGATACATGCTACAACGTGGGTGAACCTCGAAATCAATTATGCTAAGGGAAAGCAGCCAGACACAAAAGGACAAATATTGTATGATTCCATTGATGTGAAATGTCCAGAATAGGCAAATCCGTAGAAACAGAAAGCAGATTAGTGGTTTCAGGGACTGGAGGTGAAGGAGCTGGGGGCGAGTAGGGGACGTGACTACTATTAGGTACAAGGTTTCCCTTTGGGGTGGTTAAAATGTTCTAAAATTAGATTCTGGTGTTGACTTCCCAACTCTGTAAACATATTAAAAACCATTGAGTTGTATACTGTAAATCAGGGGTTCTTAACTTTTTTGTTTCATGGACCTCTTTGCCAGTCAGGTGAAAACCACAGACCCCTTACTAAGTCCACACTATACTGTGTATTATTTAATAAATATATCACACTCGCACCAACACATCCCCACAAGAATAATGTGTTTTTTTTTATTTCAATTCAAGCTCACGGACCCCTTGTTAAGAAACTCTGCTTTAAATGGTTGAACTTTATGGTATGTAAATGATATATAAATAAAGCTGTTAAAAAATTAGTCCTGGCCCAGGGAAGGGAATCACCCTAATATTAGAAAACAATTTTCCCCTTTTTTTGGTCAAATTCCAAGGATCATAAACAGTGGAGAGAGAATTATACATCTGTACTCATGTAATATTTTTTCCAGATGTCCTACTTCCTGGATTAATTTATTCAATTATTTAACAAATATTTGTGTTAATTAATATTATGTGCATCTAGAGCTGCAAGAGTGGATAGGACAGATACTGTTCCTGCCTCATGGAACTTAGAGTCCAGTGGAGGAAACAGAAAAAAGGACAAGACATTACAAAAAGGAGTTGGGAAATGCTATAAGTTCAGTTTGTAAATCAGAAAAATAAACCAGATTTATTTTTAAATGAAAGCAGTGTGTGGAATGGGGCGCTTTGATTAGTAGTAGACTTGAGGGCCTGTGCTTTTGTTGGGCAGAATTGGAGAGTGCCCCTTCCACCTTCCTATCGAGTTCAGGGATATAGAAACTTCTCTGATTATCAGGATGGTCCCTAACCAAGGCCAGCTGTAGTGAAGGACCAGTCTTCACAGAAAGCACACATGGGAAAGGAACTGGGACTCTACATTAGAAGGGAAAATTTGTTCTATGTGTAAAATGCAGGGATGATTAGATGGATTCAAAGATGAAGATAAACATCCTTAGAGAGTCTTAGAAATATTTGGGAAAGGAGTGCTCTGTGGCCTACAGAGATCTCGACTAGGATAAGGGTCACAGCTTCCAAAGGGGACAACTTATTGGTGCCACAAAGGCAGTACTAGTGAGAAACAGGACTGTTAGGGATGGAACAAAAAAATATCTAACATTTTGTTCCACATTTGAGGGCTTCACATGCATGTATTTATCCAAACCTATTTACTTATTTCATCCTCAGAGCAATCTAATGAGATGGTTACTATTAAAAATCACTCTCGTATACAGATGAGCAGATAAGACACAGTGTGGTGAAGTAGTTCACAAAGTTAGTGATGGATTGTGATAAATTGTACTATTCAAATTTTTTCACTTTGCTCTCCACATACCTCCATGGAAGAAGTGTACTTCCCTGCCCCATGGATATGGGCTTGACCAATTGACCAAATCATTCCAGTTATCCATTGCTGCAAAACTAATTACCCTGAAGTTTAGTGACTGAAAACAACAATTTATTATTTCTCATGATTCTCTGGGTTGGCTGGGGCTCAGCTAGAGGTTCTTCTGCTGTTCACACATCTGCATTCAACCGGGAGCTAGCTGAGGCTGAAATGTCCAAGATGGCCTCTCACCCTTCAGAACTTCCTTTCACATGGTTTCTAATCATTCTGTTCTCCAGCCTAGAATTCCTTCCAGCATGGTGGCTGAGTTCTAAGCCAGAGGAAGTAGAACTTGCCAGCCTTCTTAAGACCTGGGCTTGAAAGTCTCAAAATGCCACTTCCCACCACATTCTGTTGGCCAAGTCAAGTTCACAAGGCCAATCCAGATTCAAGTGGAGGGGAAATAGGTCCCACTTTTTGATGGGTGGAACAGCACATACATACAGAGAAGGAGATACAAACCATACCGTGTGAATTGCTTTGGCCAAATGAATGTGAATGGACATGATGTCCAAGCAGAAGCTTTAAGAACATTTGCATGGTATGGCTTAGTCTCTTTTATTTTCCACTGGAACAAGCATTTCCCAGATCAAGATTGCTCCTTCAGTCAAGAAGACATGTGGTACAGACCCTATCATGACCACAGACAGGAGCAGCTTATCTCCAGCCATCCACATGTGAAATGAAGGAGAAATAAATATTTGTTATAATTCTCTAACCTTTGTTTGTTAGGCAGCATAACCTAACTGACTAATACAGAGGTTGAGCTAGGATTTGAACCCAGGGAGCATACTTTGAGAATCCAGGATCTGTGCCATTACACTGTACCTCTCACCTGGAAGCAGTATTTCATCATTGGATTCAGGAAGCCTTGAGGGTTCTGAGACAAATTGGGAGTGGCAGGGAGGTGCTACGAGAGGCAATCTGCAAATATGATGAGGTAGGGGCTACAGCAGGTAGTTTAACTAGCGTAAGGAGATGTGATCACATTTATCTCCACTGGACAAGGGGATCATTCTGATGATTCAACTAATCTGTGGAGCACATCTCTGACCCCTACCACATCTTACCTCCACCCTAATTAAATGAGGCTTTTACTTTCTACTTTCTTTCTTTATGCATCACTTGTGAAATATCTGAAAAGAATAACATTAAAACTCGATTCCTCTGTAAGGGAGAAACATACCTCCTCTCAAATCAACATCGTAAAAGTTTTATTGACATCAAGGATTGAGACAGAGAGAAGTGCCACAAATGTCGTTGTAAATATTGAGAGTTTCCTGTACAGCAGGTTACTTGGCCTGTCAGGATTGTGAGACAGAGTTGAGTATTCCTCATCCATTATTCACACATCTTTCACGTGGCTTCTAGGACACTGCACTCTTGGTTTTCTTCCTACCTCCCTTGTTGTTTCTGCTCAGTCTCTTTTGCCAGTACCTCCTTTTCTTCCTGCTCTCTTAATGGTGGAGTACCCCAGAGCTCTGTTTTCAGTTATCTTATCTTCTCTGTCTATACTCCCTTGGTGAACTCATTTTTTAAAAAATTAATTTTATTGGTACATATTAATAAAGCGTAAATCCATCCAAGCTATACAATCAATGGTATTTGGTATAATCACATAGTTGTGCATTCATCACTTCAATCATTCTTAGAGCATATTCATTATTCCAATAATAGTAATAATAATTTAAAAAACCTCATCACCTCTCAAATTCTCTATGCTTCCCCTGCCATATATAGCTGCTATTCTGTTTCCATCTATTTAGTTTATTTGTATTTGTATTTTGTAAAAAACAGTCTTAAATATGCAATATCACCCATATTCGTATTCTCATTTGGTTTTGAAACACTTTAAATACTGTCTCTATATCAATGACTCCAAAATTTATCTGTAGCCCTGACCTCTCTCCCAAACTCCAGACATATACAGCCACTTGCTTATTCGACATCTCCATATGGATGTGAAATAAACATCTCAAAATTCCCATTCCAAACTGAACTCCTTTGCTCCCACTCCTGTGGTCCAAATTTGCAGCTTTTTCCCATCCCAGTTGATGGCAACTTCATCCTTTGTGGAATCGTTTAGGTCCCAAACCTAGAGTCATTAATGTTCTTCCCTTTCATACTCCACATTCAATCCATCAGGAAATTCTTTTGACCCTACCTTGAAAATATATATCCATAGTCTTCTCACTTCCCATTACCTCCCCATGACCACCCTGGTCTGAGCCCCGTCATCTCTCTTTCAGCTTTATTGCAATTGCCTCCTACAGGTGTCATTGCTCCCTTATAGTCTAGTCTTAACATGGTAAACACATGATCCTTTAAAACATAAGCTCATGGTACATCTCTGCTCAAATCCCTCCAATGACTTCCCACCCCATAGAAAAAGCCAAAGCTCTTACTTTAACTTATAAAAACTCTATACACGATCTGGCTTCCACCAGACAGAGAGCACCTCATCTTGTCATATAAATGTTTGCACAGATGCAGACACACAGTAGGTATATAAATATTTGCTGAATGGATGACTGAATCAAGCTAGCTACAGGGAAATTCTTGAAACCCAAAGTCCTATATCAGTTAAGAAATGTATTTGCAAAAAAAAGAGAGTGTTTTCTTAAGTTGAAAGTCCAACGAGGAGTGTTCCCGTTTTTCACAAAGGGCTGGTAGGAGAGTAAAGATGAAGAGAGGTTTGGCCTGCCTCACCAAATTCTTTATTTCCTTCTGTTCCCAGGGCTAGGTTGAATGAATTCAGCAGCCCTCAGCTACACTTTAATGGTGCACGGCCACATCTGGCTTCTCTGAGCTCACACAGCTGTTCTGTCAACTCCCTGCGGGTTTATGTCCCCTCCTCTTCTAGGAAATTGCACTGCCTATTGGCAATTAGCCCTAATGAAGCAGCAGGAGTTTCCTGAGGGGAATGCATTGCTGACAAGTATAATTACTATTAGCAGCTGTGGGACCTCTGGCTCCGTGAAAGTAACCCATCCACCTGTCAGAGTGTGCAGCAAGACTGTGCAAGCTGCACCTAGCAGCCAGTCCAGCACTCTGAGCCAGGCCACCGTGGGAGGAAAGCAAGAGACTGGCATTTGGAAACCAACTGAGAACATTTCCTTCAAATGCGCAAATTTCTGCAGCCCAGCTGCATGGGCTGTGGAGCCACAGCACATCAGCGGGTCGCATCTTTCAGTTCAATGTGATCGCTGTCTCTTTCAAGCACCCGTAATGCTTGCCTATACTTAGGGCATCTCCTAGGTGGAGCGGGTGCCCCGCAGCTATGCAGGAGCGTTTAATTATGTTTCTTTTTATCAAACAAAGAATGGATAGAAATAAGCTTTGCCAATATTTAATAATTGCCTGAACCTGGTTTCCTTACTGGGTTAGTGTATAAGAACTTCATGGGGGAAGATTTGGAGTTCTGCAGTGAGGAGTGGTTTACAATGGCTCCCTTTTGGTGATATATTTCAATGGTAGATGAAATATGGCTGCAAATCGTTTTCTGCTCCTGAGAGGTGGAGTCTAATTCCCCTTCCACTTGAATCTGGGCTGGCCTTAATGACTTACTTGACCAAGAGAGTATGGCCACTATGCCAGTCAGAGATCTAGCCTATGAGAAGACTAAGGGCTTCTGCATGGTCCATTTAGAAACTTGGGACCACAATGCTGTGAGGGAGCAGAAGCTAGCCAAATGGAGAGGCAGTGTGGAGAGAGCCTCCAGGGTTCCAGCCCCCAGGCAATGAAGTCATTCCAGATGAAGCCTCAGACATCACAAAGCAGAGATGAGCCATTCCCACTGTGCCCTTCCCAAATTCCTGATGTAGGAAATTTTTAATCTACAACAATAATAAATTATTGTTTCTGCTCCTACATTTTGGGTAGTTGTACAGCAATAGATACTAGAAACAATTGTTTTTTTTCCCCCTGTGGACCTAGTTGAAAAGGTTTACAGATTTTATTGAGAAGTTTAAATGAATCCTCAAAACTCTAAGTGCCTCCAGAGATTCCTACAACGAAATCTCAGATGGATAAAAATACCCAGACTAATACAGGTAAACAGAGGAGCTGATGTTCTTTCTATGCTTACAGCCTAGCTCTTCACCAGTCATACTATGAGAGAAAAACAATGACAATCTTATCAGATTTAACAAGAAGTTAGAAAAAAATGGAAGTTATTAAAGAAGACTGGTTGAAATATGAATATGCACACCCACTATCATTATCTACCTCACTCTGAGCATATATTAGCCTTGACAAATTACCTGAGGATAACATGAAGCTATTATGGTTAGGAAGACATTAAAAGCTAAGTGTTCAGAACACAAAGATAAACTTCTACAATTTGATAGCAGAAGTATTTTTTGAACTGTGAAGAAAATTTAAAGGTAGTATTTTATTTTATCCTATCCTTTTACAATTTCTGCTTAGAGTCCCTATATTTTAGCAATGTAGTTACATATAAAATTTATATATATATATGCATAATATATGGTTATGCCCCTTAATTTAAAACATTTTATTGTTAAATATGTCATACACATGAGTGTAAAATGTACACATGCAAATTAAAGGATAATAAAATGGACACACCTGGACCTACCACCCAGCTTCAGAAATAGAACATTACAACTACCATTTCCTCTCCCTGAACCCCTAGGTGGCCGCCATCATGAATTTTGGGTTAATAATTAGCTCATTTGCTTCATAAGTTTTTTTGGCCACACGTGATTGAGTCTCTGATCAATATGTTTTCCCCTGATTCGAATGGTATAAAATTGCATTCATAATGTATGCAATCTTTGGTGACCTGGCCCTTTCCCTGAATTGTGTTTCTCTGAGCCTCATTCATGTCCATGTATGTGGCTGTGGTTCATTCATGCCACAGCTTTTTAGCATTCCAGTGGATGAATATGCCTCAGTCTATTGACCTTTTGTACTGGTCATGGAGAGATGGTTGTTTTCAGCTTTTCACTCTAGACCCATGGCTGCTGTGAGCATTCTTTCCATGTCTCCTGGTACATATTCAAGAAGTACTCTAGGATATCTACCTAGACATGGAATTACTAGGTCGTAGGTAGGTACATGATCAACTTCTCCAAAATTGATGAACTTCCACCAGCAGTGGATGAAGACACATGTTGTTTTACATGTCCATGTTATTATCTGACTTTTCAATTTTGCCAGGCTGGTATGTGGGAAAGAGTATCTTGTGGCTCTAATTGCATTTCCCCGAATACTAATAAGGTTCTGCATCTTTTCATATATTTATGGCCATTTTTTTGTTTCCTCTTTGTTGAAATATAGGTATCCCTTTGTTGGAAGCACACTGTCTTAAATATTATAGTTGTTAAATAAGCCTTGATAGTTCATAGGGAAAGTTTCTCCTCCTTCTATATAATTTTTATTTTTATTTTTTGAAATACTGGGCCAGGAATTGAAGCTGGAACCTCTTATGTGGGAAGCCAGTGCTAAACCACTGAGCCACATTGGCTCCATTGAGTTGGTCTTTTCATTTGTTTGCTTGTTGTTTTGTTTTTCTGTTTTCAGGAGGCATTGGGGACAGAACCTAGGACCTCCCATGTGGGAAGCAGGGGCCCAACAGCTTGAGCCACATCCGCTCCCTATATAATTTTAGAATAAGCTTGTCAAATTCCTCAAATAACCTTACTGAGTCTTTGAAATTTCATTGACTGTATGGATCCAACTAGGGAGAACTGATATCTTTACAATACTGAGTCTTCCAACCAAGAATTTCCTATATTTCTCCATTTATTTAAGTGTCCTTTGATGTCTTTCCATGTAGTATTATAATTTTCTCCATAAAAAGGGCTTACTCATCTTTTGCTAGATTTATTTCTTCAAATGTTATCTATGCTTGTTTTAGTTTGCTAGGCTTCTTAAAGCAAATACCATGAAATGGGCTGGCTTAACAATGGGAATTTATTAGCTTACAGTTTTGAAACTGAGAAAAATGTCCAAATCAAGGCATCATCAAGGTGATGCTTTCTTCCTGAAGGCTGGTTGCCAGCAATCCTTGGGTCCTCTGCCACATCGCAAGGCACATGGTGACATCTGCTGTTCTCTCCCTTACCTTCTGGGTTTTGTTGCTTTTAGCTTCCTGCTTCTGTGGCTTTCTCTCTCTCTCCCTCTGTATTCATCCCTTTTATAAAGGACTCCAGTAAGAGGATTAAGACCCATCCTGAATGAGGTGGGTCCCACCCTAACTGAAGTAGTCTCATCAAAAGATCCTACTTACATTATTATTATCCTAGCAATGGAAAAACTTGTAGCATTGATATAAAGACAGTGGTCACCAGAGGTTCTGAGTGGAGGCAGAGGGCAGAATAGGTGTAACATGGGGGCATTTTTGGGGCACTGGAATTGTTCTGCATGATATTGCAATGACAGATACAGGCCATTATACATTTTGTCAAAACCTATAAAAATGTGCGGTGCAAAGTGTAAACTATAATGTAAACTATAGCCCATGGTTAGTAGCAGTGCTTCAATATGTGTTCATCAAATGCAACAAATGTACCACACTAATGAAGGATGTTGTTAAT
>JAQZBX010095055.1:0-11957 GCA_029593785.1 Cabassous unicinctus
ATTAGGACATGGACATTTTTGGGGGACCTTTACTCTGTCTCCCACAGACATACATAACTTGTGGCACGAGTACATTCATTTCTGCTCATTGGAGGCTCATCCACCATGCTGCAGGACACCCGGTTTATTCATCTGCTTTCTCTCTGTTTCCCTAAACACTTCCTTCTTGTTTCACAAATCCTCCTCAACTGCTCACAGAGAAAAGACGGGAGCCATTTTATCAAACATGGGATAGACAAAGCCTACATTAAACTTCATAGTTTTTACTAGTCATACCATACCTTTTGAGTTTTTTGAGGAAGTGCTTGTCCTATAAGCCAAAGGGCTGTTTAGAAAAGAAAAGAAAAAGGAAAATGTGGGTAGAGGATTCACCATCCGCCTTCCCTCAGGACTGTCTTCAGGTTTGCATCTGACTGTTCCTCAGATATTGGACTTCCTGTTTCATCTCTCTGCTCCCACTACCTTTCTGTTTGTTCACTAGCTTCTTCTCTCTGTTCTCACTTTGACCTGCACCTCTGTGCCCCTCCTCCCTCCCCCACCCCTGGTTGAACTTGGGCTACGCACAATACACGAGAATCCCTGTCTCTTCAATCAGGACCTGCTGCCATCCCTCCCGGTTACCTGTGGTCAGCTGCAAAACTCTATGGCCTGCTAAAAATCAATTAGGTCAACCTAGGGGACCTATTTATCAGGCTAAACCAGGGGTTCTTAACCAGGGGTCCACGGACCCCCAAGGGGTCTGTCGAAAGATTTCAGGGGTCCGTGAATTTGAATTGAAAATTAAAAAAAAACATTCTTCTGGGGACATGTTGGTGCAGGCGTAATATATTTATTAAATAATACACAGTATAGTGTGAACTTAGTAAGGGGTCCATGGTTTTCACCTGACTGGCAAAGGGGTCCAAGGAACAAAAAAGGTTAAGAACTCCTGGGCTAAACCATTACGGGTCTAGGATAATGCAATCGTCATTTCTTAGAATAACATTTGGTTCCCACAAAAGATAAGTACCATCTTTCTTAAACTAAGTTTAAAAGTTAAAAATACACAAGCAACAGCATAAGAGCTGAAAGATAGGTAATAGAAAAATGGTGGAAGCTTCCACTATTTTGCCTCCCATAGGACAGCATAATCAGGTGACAGTTATGGGGAACCAGGACCATGGGTTCCGTCTTGGTTCTGACACTAGTGATGTAGAGAAGGGAAGTCTCAGAATCTCTTTGTATGTTTCCATCAGTAAAACAGTAATAACCATACTTTGCTGACAGCAAAATCTTTGCAAATTCCTAGATTTTGAAGTGAATGTGATACCATGAAACTTTAAGAGCCCTATATTTTCCCCAGATTTCATGCTGTGTTAAATCATGTCATGGAAGTACATGATCCTTAGTGCTCTGATAGTGTAATAGGAAAAGGTAGAGTACAGTCAATTTCCTCAACCTCTAATGCCAGAAGTGGCCACATTTAAGTTCTGGGAAGTAGAAGTGTTTTCATTTTCAGCTCCCTAAAACAAAAAGATTAAGGAGTCGTGGATCAAGGAACTAGGAAAAGGAGGAGAGAAATAAAACAAAGCTTTTTAAACCATAAAAAAGGGAAATATAGCTTTTTAAGTCATAAGAGAAAAAAAGAAGTTGGGTTTGGAGAGTGTTTCTAGAAAAATAAAAACAAGCCATACATGCAAAAAGTGCCTCGGTTATTTTCTGTAGTACAATAAAATGAGCCCAGGTGTGCCCCCCAAAGCAGCTGTGAGCTGGGACCTGGGGTGCTCACAGGCAGGGAAAGGAAAGGATGTATCCCTGGAGCAACTCTGCAGACTTTAAATGTAGGTGAAGGGTTAGTGCAGGAGCCTTGCAGTCACCCTGAGGCAGAGGTCAGAGGCAGTGGCAGTGTCTTCTCTATCACCCCTGGGGCAGGTGCCTTTTCCTGTTTTACTCCAAGGTCAAGGTGCATGCTTTGGAGCTTGTCGGAGTCATTTGACATCAGTGGGGGCAGAGCAAGTAGAATTCTGGAGAGAAGACTGTGGAGTGAGTAAAGTGAGAAAAGAGAATGATAAATCTCTTGGCCCCAGTGCTCTAGCATATTTTGAGAACATATTAGAGGCTGATTGTAATTACAACTCTCCATCTTGAAGAAGAAATTGAATACAATTTCCAAAGCCCATAATATTTTTCAAATGATATTCTTTTCATGGGCTTTCCCCAAACAAGTCTCCATGCATTTACTATCAGACTGAAGAAATTCCAATTTCTTCCTACTCTCTGTTTACATTCTGACTTTTCACATTTTCTTCAGTTCTGTTTCTCATGACCCTTTACCAAGCAAAAAGGGTATGTACCTGTGCATATGTGCTAGAAATGAAGGAAAATTAATAAAGTAGCAAGAGGATTGGAGGGCAAGTCATGCAAGGAGGGTGAAGAGCTAAATTTATATAACCCAGAAAAAGAGAAGGCTCTGGAGGAACATGATAAAGTTACACTTCACAGAAGCAATATAAATGAAGGGAGGGAATTATTCATAGTCTCCAAAGATGGCAGGACAGAAGGGCTGGCCCCAAGCCAAGGCTGGGAAAAGGAATCATGATGGATGATTAAGGCAGGAGACTAGAGGGAATTCCTGACATGGGGACAGTAGCTGCATCCTTCTAGTTCACGTCTGATGGACACTGGGGACCCAGCAGTATTAGATGGGCAGCCGAGCACTTCCACGTACCCACCCACTGCTCCCTTCTGGGCTGGGCATGTCTCCTACTCCATTAGGGGCTATGGGGTCAGGAAGAAAGGAACTTATTTTTTTCTCCAATGTGGAGGAACTTCCTCTGGAAGTAACGTTAAGATACAAAACTTTCATCCTTAAACACAGAGATAATTGCAAGCATAATACTCTAGTGACTTGTATTCATTTTTATATTTTTTCATGCTCTGTTTAATTTTGGATCAATTGGTAAATTCAAAAGGTATTTGAAACATATCAGAGGGCTAAGCTCAATTGCCTGCAGAGCCTAATAGGTCACAGGAATCTGTAAAGCAGTTCACAGGTGAGACAAGATGCAGTGATGTGGGGACTCTGGTGAGCTACACTTACTCTGCTGGGACTTTAGCATTCAGAATGAAAGTTAAAAAAATAGAGATGATATGGGCCAATCAGAAAAGATCTTAGGTGAGATTGGACATGCAGGTCAGCAGTTTGACACCTTTTAACTAGATGTACTTTAGGAGCCCTGGTTCTAGCTATCATGTTCTAAATGGGCAGCACATATTAGGGCTCTCTATTTTTTCCTTTCCCTTTCCCTTCTGCTGCTTTACCTTCTGTGGTGGTTGTTTTTATACATCAACTTGGCTTGGCTATAGTACTCAGTTATTTAATCAAATACTAATCTAGGTGTGGCTCTGAAGGTGTTTTGTAGATGTGGTTGACATCTACAATCGGTTGACTTTAAGTAAAGAAGATTACCCTCGTAATGTGGGCGGGCCTCATACAATCAGTTGAAAGGCCTTAAAAGCAAAAACTGAGGCTTCCCAGAGGAAAAGAAATTCTGTATCAAGACATCAGGTTCTGCCTGAGAGTTCCAGAATGCTGACCTGCCATACAGATTTCACACTTGCTAGACCCCACAATCACATAAACCAATTCCTCAAAATAAATTTCTATTTTATATATACATATATGTGTGTGTGTGTGTGTGTGTGTGTGTGTGTGTGTGTGTATATATATATATATATAGAGAGAGAGAGAGAGAGAGAGAGAGAGCCCTTACTGATACACCTTCCATTTGGCCAAAGCAAATAGCACAGTCATAATTCTTAACTCTTGTGAGGGATCAAACAACACAAATAACCCTAACAGGAATGTTTCATTAAAAGAAAGAGCTAGTTCCTGCTAAAACAAGTGAACTGGTTTACCATGGGGAAGGTAAGCTGGTTACCTGGTTCTCCTGGTCCACACCTATCCCCTGTCATGCTGCTCCCACCTAACTATACCATGGTGGCATTCTGTAAAAGAAAGTTATAATGAGTTGAGGCATTACTTTGCAATGATAGAAATGATTGGCATGTTATCATTTATTCAACAAATATTTATTGAGCACCTACTGAGCCTAGTGCTGCATTAGCTCTGTGGCTACCAAGATGCATAAGACAAGGTCCCTCAAGGTCATCCAGTCTGGTGGAGGACACACTGATAACACAGTATGATGGCTGCCATAAAGAAGGGTATAAAGGGTACAAGACCACAGGGTAGGGACAGCTAATCTGTATGGGGTAATCAGTGAAGGCTGCACAGATGGGACAGAGGTGGGCTTTTCCCTCTCCCAAGGACAGAGTTCCCAACTCCCATTTTTACTTTTGATGTCAAACTGTTTTACAATGTGATTATCTTGTGAACTCCTAACATTCTGGATTGCAGGAAGAATACAGGTATCTTTCTCCCTGATAGACCACCAAGTGCGGATCCTACAACATAAAGTGGAAGTCCCCCAAGGACTACTCTAGCCCCTAACAAGATCCCAAGGTAGGGGCATAATCCAGTCTCTGGCAGCAATTGGATTTCTCCACTCCACTGGGCTCGAGAGAGGATCTGGTTTAAAGTCAAACAGCTCATCAAAATCTCTACAGTGCTGCTTTGGCATTAACTATCCACATTATCATTGAGGTAGCTAGTAATAAAAACAATTAGAACAACACTGTACATTACCTTTACATGATGTTTTTAAAAATTTCTTATTTGATAGCAACATAGAGGTCTGAATTTAGAAAGGGAATGTATAATATTCTTTCATCAAGCCTTAAATGGCCTGAGTTCACAGCTCTTAGAGATATCATCTAACTATTATTCAAGTATGAAATCCAGGAGAAAGAAAAAGTGCTTATATGGAATATATAATTAATATTAGATCTAAAAGATCCAGCTATCTTTCTTCCAATATGCTACTCTATTTGCAAAATGTGAGTAAGTGTTCTTTCTCCCTTTATCTTACCCTAAACTGTTACTAATCTAGGTGTTATTTGCAAAGCTGCTCCTTTTCGTTAGATACCTGACTATTTAAAAAAAAATTTTTTTTTGAATGTTACAGATTATATGGGAAACTGCTTCAATTCTCCACCTCACTTTGTGTCTATAAATGAGTACAAAAATTGCTTCTTTTCTATTATCAGAGAGGAGGAAAAGAGTTCTGGGTATTTATTCATCTGGGAGCTATATAATCAGTCACTCTCTCCACCAGCCCTGAAAAGCAGTTCAAACAGCGTCTATTTAGATTGCAGATTAATTAAATAATTATCTAATGCATCAGGAAGGAAACAAGGATAAGGTTCAGAGGAACACATGGAATTTGTCCCTTCACTCACTATTAATTAAACCATGAGCTTCCATTGACCTCGGCTTATCAGACAGGGGCTTTGAGCAGCTCTTTTGAAGGCACCAACCTCTCTGAGCACAAAGGAGTTTCCTGGTGTTTTATAGGCTTAGAAGAAGGAGATGCAGTGTGGTCTTTTTTTCAGCTAAGCTGCCAGGTCATTTGAGCTTGCAAAAAGGAGCACTTGGTTCAGGACTGGGGACTCCTGGGCATAAGGAGCCAGCCATTTACTTCTCTGAGCCCTGCCCAGCACACCCTCTTGCCCAGCCTGATATTCCTTTAATATTCAGGGTGCTCAGGCTAGAGTGATAAGTTTGCATCCTTGTAATATGCTGATAAATTTATTTCTTCCCTTTGACTCCTTTTGATTCTATTTCTGCCTGGCTCAAAGGAATAGACCCAGGAAAATATGGACAAGGACCTTTTGAAAATGAACTGAAACCAACCTCCTCTATCCTTGCCCCTGGCTGGAGAGCTTCAGGAGGGCTGCCCTCATTTTGCAGCCTCCCCTCTACCAAGGCAGAAATAAGACAGAGTACAGACATCCTTCTGCAAACAAGCCCCATGCATTCACCCTTGCTAGAGAAGCAAATGGTCAGCAAATGGTCTCTTCAGATTAGGTTTGGAACTCATTGTCTGTCTCAGAAAGTGAGAAATCTCTGAGGTGGCCCAGCACAAAAGGATGCAAATGACACAGGGTCAACAGCAGATGCTGGATAATGGAGTGGGAACAAATAGCATTCAATTTTTGTGTCTCTTTCAAATGGTGCCTCATTCTTCCCACATCATTTTGAATTTCAGCCACTCCTTTTGCATGTCCAAGGGATCCAGGCAAGGGGCATTTCCACCCAAGGTTCTCTGCCCTTGCATTGAAGTGGGTGCTTCTGTTTTTTTGCAGAATGGTGACAGGTGTCTGCAAGCTTTGTAAGAGCCACCTCATCTCGTCCCATGTTGCAGAGATGGCTATATTTTCATGCTGAGTGGAAGTGATTGCAATTGCTGTGGACATGCCTGAGTTGTTACTGACCTTGAATTTGAATGTAAAAGACTAAATCCTGGATCTATAATTTTTATTAACACAGATCATTCTCGTGTCAGAAATTAAGGGGGCAGTGTGTGCACAAGTCCACATCTGCACTTTCCCCTCTCTACATATGAGGTGGAAGCAAAGACTACCAGAGGGAAGGTCCTGCTTCATGTCTATAACACAAGTCAGAAGAATAGAACTTGAGCAATTGAAAATGAAACTCCAAATATTATGGCACAGAAGTCAAGTCAAACCCAATGAATTTTCAGACAGTTTTACTTACTTCTTACATATGTAAGAATAATTTAAAAAATAACATTTATTTAATGCTAAATATGTGCCAAGAATGCTCTAAGGGGTTTATAAATGGTAGATTTAAAACAAGTATGTAAGTAATTACATAAATGGAAACAAACAAAATTCTCAAATTAATGGATAAAAATTTTGGACCAGACAGAAAATGAAAATAACAATAAATTCTAACTATATTTCATTTACAAGACTCATATCTAAAATATTAGAAGCAGAAAGGCTGAAAATAAAATAATTGCAAATACTAACTAAAGTATAGTTGATGTAGCTACTTTTATATTCAACAAAATCTTAAGGCAAAAGGAGAGTCAGGAATGAAATACACAATGGAAGAGATTAAAAATATATTGGAGGCATATAATAGCAGGTTTGAACTGGTTGAGGACAGAATAAGTGAGTTGGAGGCCAGAGCATCTGAATTTGAAAAGACAGGAGAACAGAAAAAGAAAAAAATGGAAAATATGGAACAGGATCTCAGGGAATTGAATGACAACATGAAACACACAAACATATGCATTATAGGTGTACCAGAAGGAGAAGAGAATGGAAAAGGAGCAGAAAAAATATTTGAGGAAATAATGACCCAAAATTTCCCAATCCTTATGAAAGACCTAAATATCAATATCTAAGAAGAACAATGTAATCCAACCAGAATAAATCCAAATAGACCTACTCCAAGACACTATTCAGAACGTGAAATGCCAGAGATAAAGACAGAATTCTGAGAGTAACAAGAGAAAAACAATTCATCACATACAAGGCATGTTCAATAATACTATACCGATTTCTCATTAAAAAAATCATGGAGACAAGCAAGTGGAATGATATATTAAAGGTTCTGAAAGAAAAACTGCCAGCCATGAATTCTTTATCTGGCAAAACTGTCCTTCAAAACTGAGGGTGAGGGGAGCAGATGTGGCTCACGTGGTTGAGTGCCTGCTTCTTACATGGGAAGTTCTGGGTTTGGTCCCCAGTGCCTCCTAAAAAAACAAAAACAAATAACAAGCAAGCAAACAAACAAACAAAAAGAAAACAACTCAGGGGAGCTGATGTGACTCAGCGGTTGAGTGTCAGCTTCCCACATATGAGGTCCCAGCTTCAATCTCCAGCCCTGGTACCTCAAAACAAACAAACAACACTGAGGGTGAATTTAAAGTCTTCACAGATAAACAAAAACTAAAATAGTATGTCACCAAGAGACTGGATTTATAAGACATACTAAAGGGAGTGCTGCAACCTGAAAGGAAAAGACAGGAGAAAGAGGCCTGGAGAAGAGTGCAGAAAAGAAGATTATTAGTAAGGGTAACAAAAAGGGTAAAAAGACAGATAATAGTAAGATAGGTCAATGGAAAGCCAAAAGATATAATGGACAAAGTAAATAATGCCTTTACAGCAATAACGTTGAATGTTAATAGATTGAACTCTCCAGTCAAAAGACACAGACTGGCAGATGGATAAAAAAAAATATCAGCCATTTGTATGCTGTCTACAAGAGACTCACCTTAAATGCAAGGATACAAATAGACTAAAAGTAAAAGGTTGGAAAAATATATTCCACATGAACAGTAATAAAAAAAAGAGCTAAAGTAGTAATGCTAATATTAGACAAAATAGACTTTAAATACAAAACTGTTATAAGAGATTAAGAAGGACACTATATATTAATAAAAGGAGGAATTCACCAGGAAGAAATAACAATAATATTTATGCACCTAACCAGGGTCCCCCAAAATACATGAGGCACACACTTGAAAACTGAAGAGAGAAATAAGAAGTCTCTACAATAATAGTTGGAGATTCCAATACAACACTCTCATCTTTGAATAGAACAACTGAACAAAGGATCAATAAGGAAACAGAGAACTTGCATAATATGCAACTAGACCTCACAGATGCATATAGAACATTGCACCCCAAAACAGCAGGATATACATTTTTCTCAAGTGCTCATGGCTCTTTCTCCAGGATAGACCATATGTTGGGTCACAAAACAAGTCTCAATAAATTTAAAAAGATTGAAATTATACAAAGCATTTTCTCTGAACATCATGGACTAAAGCTGGATATCAACAAACAGGCAGAAAAAGAGAAAATTCACAAATATATGGAGGTTAAGTAACACAGTCAAACAATCAGTGGATCAAAGAAGAAATTTCAAGAGAAATCAGTAAATATCTCTAGAAGAATGAAAATGAGGACACAACATATCAAAACCTATGGGATGTAGTGAAGGTGTGCTGAGAGGGAAATTTCCAGCCCTCGATGCTTACATTAAAAAAGAAGAAAGAGCTAAAATCAAAGGCCTAACTGAACACCTGCAAGAACTAGGAAAAGAACAGCAAACTAAGCCCAAAGTAAGCAGAAAGAAAGAAAGAACAAAGATTAGAGCAGAAATAAATGAAATTGAAAACAAAAAAAAATAGGCCAGCAAAACCTGGTTTGAAAATTTAAAAAAATATATTTTTTTAAAGCCTACATAAAATAAAAGTAATGGGAGAGACAGCATCTGCTGATCAAGAAGCAAGAAGCTAGGGAGTTTACTGAAACTCTGAAGAAACTGTTTGAAGAGAAAGACTACAAACCAGAATAGATATTCAATGCTGATGAAACTGCCTTATATTGAAAAAAAAAAAAAAAGCCTCAGAGGGCATACATCAGCTAAGAAGAGAAGTGACCCCCCAGGTTTTAAAGCTGCAAGGGATAGGATAACACTGCTCTTTTGTGTCGAAGTCATAGGGTTCATAATAGACAGCTCTAATATTATAAAGCTGCTAACCCTTGAACTTTTTGAAAGGCAAGGACAAGTATCAGTTGCCTATCTTCTGGATGTTCAATAAGAAAGTATGGATGACCAAAGCACTTCTCCTTGACTGGTTCCATCAATGTTTTGTGCCGGAGGTTAGAAAATAACTTGCCAGCAAGGGATTCCCCTTTAAGGTGTTATTGCTTCTGGACAATGCCCCCATCCACCCAGAACCCCAAGAATTCCACATTGACAGTATTTATTACCTACATGCCACCTAATATAATGTCTCTCATTGAGCCTCTTGATGAGGGGGTAATAAGGACGTTTAAAGCACACTACACATGCTACTCAGTGGAGAGGATCAGGGAGACTATAGAAGAAATAGTCTTTTGACTAAGTTCCTGACAAGGACAATGTAATGAAAGTGTGGAAGGAGTTCAATATTGCCAATGTCATTAGTGTCATTGAGAGAGTTAAAAAAGCTATCAAGCCTGAGACAGCAGGCTCATTCTGGAAGAATGTTTGGCCAGAATGTCCCATATTTTCTGGCTTTACCAAGGATCCAGATTATACTCCAGAAAGTCAACCTGCAACTTTTGAAAAATATCATGGCTTTGGCTAAGATGGAAGGTGGGGAAGGGTTTGAGGATACTGAGGAAGCGGAAGTTGAAGAGTTACTCAACACCAACCTAGAAGCACTAACTGAGGATGAACTTATGGAGCTGACTACTGCCGAACAAGAATTGATGCCAGATGAAGAGGAGGAAGAAGAAGAAACAATTACAGAGGATAGCGTTACATTGGATAACATTGCAGAGGTATATGTAGGTATAAGGTTGTGTTGGACTACAGTATTTTGTATTTTTAAAATTTCTTTTTCATACAATATTTTTACTTAACATTTGGCCTATGACCAAATAACCCAAGCTTTACAATAAGGTACTGTAAACACACCATAAAAGAAAAAGAAACAATTCAGACTTCTTCTCTGGTACGAAGGGAGGGCCAAAAAATTTTACATGGATTTTCCAGATCACAAGAGTGCCATGCCCCTAATCCCTGTAATGTGGAAGGGATAATTGTACACCATTTAGAATGTCTGTGGCCTTAAGAGAAAATATGGAAAAGACACAACCACTCTTAACTGACTTAGATTATACATGCATGTCCTTTTTACTCATATTTCTATTGGCCAACATAACTGCAAGGGAGGGTAGGAAATACAGTTTTCTTATAAGTAGAGGATATAGAAATAGTGTGTTATAAATATAACATGTCCTTGCCACCCATAACTCACATTTTATGAGCTAACATAATGTTCTTACTAAAACTTTACAAGGACAATTTTAAGAAAGGCAAACTATAGGCCAATCTTCCTCAAGAATATAGATGCAAAAATCTTAAAATATTAATAAACTGAATCTAGTAATATATAAAAAGAATAATACATTAGGACCAACTTAGTTTTATTCCAGGGATGCAAAGTTAATTTAAAGATGGGTTTAGAATACCAGTTACTATAACTAACCACATTAAGGTATTAATGAAGAAAAAATCAAATAATCATAACAAGGATGAAGAAAAAACTTCTGATAAAATACAATATTATTTATGATTGAAAACACCTTTTAACAAAATAGTAGTAAAATGGAACTATCTGAATTAGATGAAGGGTATCTATAAAAATCAGCAAATATCATACTTAATAGTGAAATGTTGTATGCTTTCCCCTTTGAAATCAGAAGCAAGAATGTAACTGTTATCACTACTTCAATTCAACATTGTACTGGGTATCTTAGTGCAATAAGTCAGTAGAAGCTATAACAATTGAAAACAAAACTCTCACTATTTCTGGATGTTATAATTTTTTATGTTTAAATAAGAAGATACACAGAAAATTTATTAGAATTAATATGAAAGTCTAGCAAGTTTCTAGATGTAAAACATAATACAGAATCACCTGTGGTTCTATAAATCAGCATCAAACATAATGTGTCTTTGCCATACAAGGAATAAAAATAATATGAAACTCTTAGGAATAAAGCTAACTATATATATATATATAAGACTTGTAGGGAGAAAATGATTAAACTTGACTGCAAATTTTTAGAGAAAGTCTAAATAAACAGGGTGATATATACTATGTTTATTGACTAAAGACTTAATGTTGCAAAAAATTGTCATTTCTCCCCAAATTAACTTATAGATTTGATAGAACTTGACAGGTTAATTCTAAAATTTATATGCAAGTATAAATGGCCAAAAATAGCCACATACACTTTTGAAGAAGAACAAGGTGTGAAGAATTATTCTACCAGTTTTCATAACTTATTTAATAATAATTAAGACAGCATGCTATTGGTGAGGTGATATATGTCCCTGGGACAAATTGATAACCTGGAAGCATATCCATGTATATATGGCCACTATGTATATGAAATAGAGGCCCTGAAGAAAAGTAGGAAGGAAAGTATCTTAAATAAATAGTGTTTGGACAAATGGCAGCAATATAGGAAAAAAAAAA
>JAQZBX010095056.1:0-12142 GCA_029593785.1 Cabassous unicinctus
AAAAAAAAAAAAGCTTATCAGTTCAATCTGGGAATCCATATCTTAAAAATGGATAATGTTAAAATATTTTGATTTTTACAAGACTCTAAAAAAGTGATGTCATTTGAGGCAGCAGCTAATTTTTCTCAAAAAAAAAAGAATTAAAATAAATTCACCATAACAAGCTTACTAATGACTTGAAGAGACAATTTCAAGTAAAATTTATGAAATTGAACAAAAGAATGCCAAAAGTATGGATCTTACATGTTCTGTGAAGGGCTGCCTCATTTATTCATTGCTTTTAGGATGTTTTTCTTTAACCAGAGAAATAATTTCTTAATTTAATATACAATTAAATTTTAAGTAATTATATTTGTTTTAATTATTTCAAAGTAATGATGGAAATTAAAAAATAGGTTTATTATGATAATTCATATCATCTGTCAAAATATGATTATATAAATATCTAAATTAACTTGCTAATTAAGGGCTTTTAACACATTTCTCCTTATTTCTGCTTTGCCTTCTACTTCTAAATCTATCAATTATTATTTGTTTATTTTTCACAGATTCACTTTAGAAGTTAATTCTTGATGATCCATTGGAAGAGAAATTATTATTCTTGGCTTATTTAGATAACTGGCTTCCATTTGTTATTTAGGTTTCTTTTTTTTTTTTCACTTTTTCAGTTTCTTTCAACAAAGCAATGTTTGATAGTGACAATTGAACATGATCTGTTTTCTGTTTAACAAATCCTTATAATATCTTGAATCTGATAGGTACTCATTCCCTATCTCCCCTAATATTGTCATTTTCAAAATCTAAGATACATATCTGAATGTTTATAATATAAAGTAAATATATTAGATTACAGAAAAATCAGCCCTTAGTGATAGCTGACTTGAAGGTATTTTTAACATATGCTTTACTAGAAAAATATCATGGCAGAATTGATCTTTCTTTAAGCTAAATACAGTTTATTTATTTCATTCACAGATTCATTAAAATTTAGTGAGTGCCAATTATACACGTTATTACTATAAAATAAAGATGGGAGCCTATGAATTATGTGAGTGCACAGTTCCTATCCAACTCAACTTTGAATCTCTGGGCCCCAGCATATTATAGAGAAAGAGAAAAACTGACAGAGAAAAGAAAAATGGGAAATTGAAGGGCATAATTAAAGAAGGAGGCAACACTGCAGAGAAGATGGAGAGGTGAGATGGCATGGTCTGTGGTGCAAGATAAAACTGACCTTGAAGGCAAGCTCTTCAACTATGAAAAGATGTGATTTTCTTCTTACATTGTTCCATTTTCCTCATCTGTATAGGAGAATAATAGACTTTGCTCCATTAGATACTTAGGGGGTTAAATAGATTAGCAAGATAAAGTGCTTAAAGTGTTAGTGAGAAAACACTTATACATGACAACTGCTAATATCTAGCAGAATATAACATGGGAATCAGGAGTCACCACATTTATTCTATCCTAAAGTCCATGTTGGTTACATAAATTAAGAAATTAAGACTAAGCTAATGAAATATAATGATGTCAAATTAAGTAAGCTCATTGTTATAAACAGCAAATAAACTCATCCAAAATATATAGCTCAAAAGATGATCTCCAATAGACAATCAACCATGCAAATATAAGAAAAAGAAGCAACCAAAGATATTTATAAGGAAACTTGTAGGATCAGGATGGGCAATGAGAAAAGTGGAGTTAGAAAGAACCAGGATAAGCCAGGACCTGCAAATATACTGTTATGTCCTTTCTTCCTTCATTCTTTCATTCCTTCCTTCTATTCTTTTTTTTTTATTGCTGTTGTATCAGTCCACTCCTCCTTAGAGCCCTGGTTCTTATTTGGCCATCTTAATTTGAGAAGTGAGACTAAAAAGGGCCAAAGCTTTCAAAGGTGAGGGAGAGTGTTGGAAAGAAAATTTTATGAGGAAATGGCAGAATGCTTTTAGCTGTTTAATATGGCAAAGGATAATCTATAAAGTAATTCCATTAATTACCAAGATTATTAATATTATCTTTTTTTTTTCCTGAATATCAAAGTGTGTGTTTATTTTCCATGTCACTAAAAAAAAAAAGCAAATAGCCAAAGAAAAAAAGGAGCTCAAGCACAAAATAAAACATGAAAACAATTTAATTATATATAAAAGAGATTTATTTGTGTAATAAAATATTGGAACAGGTGACCTGGCGGTTTTCTTAAGTTACTATTCCTGGTATACGATATATCCTTAGGAATCATTACGGGGAAACAAAGAAGGAGGGGAGATGGTCCAATGAATCTCTCATTTTGTGGTGAATAATTTAATGAAAACCCCACTCACTTTTAAATTCCTTGTCCTAAGAGAAGACACAGTGTACTGAATGTGTGGTGTCATGGAATAGAACAACTAAAAGAGTAGAGCAAAATTAGAATTCCTAATTGCATGAAAATATACAACTGCCAGATAATAATAACTAACCGTTGTTTAGCACATACAAATGTAATGCTGTGGCAAACTCTCTATGTGAATTTTAAAAAATTACTCTTCACACAAATTTTTGGAAGTCTTGACTATTATTGCCATTTTACAAGTTTTAAATAGACATGGAATTATTAATTTGCAAAGCTGGAATGTAAATCCAGGTGAGCATGTTTCCTGAACTCTGAGTTAAAAGAAATGAGTTTTGCAATCTCTGTAAGAACAATTAAGAAGAGTGTATGAGACTCTCATGTGCCAGAGAAGTATAGAAGAATGAGCATTTGCAATATGTAGCAGAGGCTTCTTTTAATAATCTAGGTGTTTTACGTTTTATTCATAAGTACTCATCCTTATTCTTTGAGCGTCTTCCTGTTTTGAGATGACACACTTGAAAATGATTTTGCGTTTAATTTATTTATCCATTTATTTATTACCCACCGATCATGGCATGATGCTGTTTTCTGCTCACATATCAGCTGGAAGCCAATAAAGGATATTGCAACCTTTCTCATGGGCTTGAGTGCCTATAAAAATTGTGCTTGCTATCTATAGATGACTCTTCTCAAGTTCAGTTGCATTCACGTGCTTGGAAAAATATATAAGGTTGTCTCTCATTCAGAGGAAAAGAACAGAAATATCATTCTGTACATTGTGAGTTCTTGAAAAACAGAATATTTTGTGTCTTCAAATAATTTAAATTAGTTTGCAGCTGAGCAATTAGATATTTCTAAAAACCACCAGTCTAAATAATGAATACTCAGGCATTGAGGACACTTTCATTTGAGATCCCTTACACAGAACAGAAATCAATCTGTCTCACAGTTTCTGGGTTTCACTCTTCAGTTTTATTTTCAGCACTTCTAAGCCACCATTTTTGCACACGG
The DNA here is from genome assembly GCA_029593785.1 of Cabassous unicinctus. NCBI lineage: Eukaryota > Metazoa > Chordata > Mammalia > Cingulata > Chlamyphoridae > Cabassous > Cabassous unicinctus. Next base: position 3,344 of record JAQZBX010095056.1, read on the forward strand.
TGGGAGGGGGGGGTTTCATATGCGATGACTAACTGTGAAGAGAAAATTAACTGACCATGGTTTGTGCATTGTCAGATTTAGAGCCAGAACTCTCCCTTTCCATTCTGCATTGAGCAGATCTATGTTTACACAAAGAATAATAATGACGCCTACTTTTAGAAATTTCAAAGAAGGGCCACAATGTGTCCTCAGAGTTAAATCTCCTCTGTTTTCTAGAAAGTTATATAACCCTAATTACTAATGGTCTGTATTCATTTTACTATTTATATAAGATTAAAATGAAAAGAAGATGCGTAAGGTTTGAGTGAGCAAATCTAATCAATAAAGGCTATAAATGCACTTATAGAAATAAAAATATGAATTTTACAATGATCTGAAAATTGAAATAATTTAGTTCATTTAGGACAGTTTATGGTTGGGAGTATACTTGGCTAAGGGCTGCTTTAAAACAGAGCAATCATGATAATCTGACGTTATCACATTATCAAGTATTGTGTTTGCATCCCATACATCCACTATTGTTTATGGTTACTATGTGTTTTACCCTATGGACATTTTATACTGCATTTATGCATAGATCTCTAGAGTACAAAAAGTAAAAGTTCACATATTTATCCCATTTATGAACATGGAAATAAAACACAACTTTGTGGAGTTTCACAGAGTGTAATATAGATGAAGTAGCATAACTACATAATACTTCTCCAAAAGAGATGATGTAATTTATACCTAAGAATCTGAAATCATCTTCTGAGAATGCCATCTTAGAGTTTAGAGGAAGGAGCATCACATGATTATGATGGGAAAGTTAAATAATATTCTAACAATCAAATCCTGGGATTCCTATTCACAGATAAAGCCTTCAGAAGCCTGGTAAAATCAGTAGAGATACAAAGAGACTAAAGAAAGAATTTTGGGATTTCAAAAATCATAGCTGAAGAGTAAAAATAAATGCATACTTGAATTAATTGCAAAATTTTTCTAATCTATTAAGTCACATGATGGTATTGCTTTCTCTACACATCAAATGATCTATTAATTTGCTTATTGATTTACACCAAGGATACCAAATACCCGGTGTAAGGGTTTCTACTCCTGTTTTGAACCCAAAGTAGGCATCAGTATTTTTTTAATACAACTCTCTAGGCAGCCATTAACTCTACTTTGGAGCTGACATTTGAATTAAATTTAATTGTTATGATAAACACAATATTTTAGCAGGGAAAATATAAGGATACACATTTTATGATATGTGAATGCCTTTGCCAGTGGATGGTGGGAGGTATAAGAGGTATTCACCAGAAGAAAACCCTGAAAAGTTGTGCAGACAAGGAGAACAGGAACACTTTTTTTTTTTTTTTTTTGCTTTTAAAAAAAATTTTAATAGTATGTTTTAATTAACAACATATCCAAATTATTATTTCACCATGTAATCTATTTAAAAATTAGCAATGAGATATTTTACATTCTTTTTTTTCAAATCAAGTTGTTGAAATCCAGTTTGTACTTTGCACTAAGGAACACTTTTAAATTTTCTTTTCGTTAAACTTCCACAGCCTGGGAGCACCAACAAAAGAAGGCCACTTCCTTATGCATAATAAATCACAGGTTCTCAGAGATGAAAAGGACTTAAGAGACACCTAGCGCAACCTTTGATCAGATGCACTTTCTATAGCACCACAAGAGTGGTATTCCAGATCCTTTTTGGAATACACATACACACATGCACATACATATATTTTTTTTACTTTTTCATATCTAATCTGCAAGCTTGTCATAGGTCATTTAACTGTTTTTATTATCATAAATAGTTATATCTTTATTGTGTTTATTGAATTCAGGAATTTTGACTTTTCATGTTTTGCCTTTTTCATAATATATTACACTAAGTATATTATGTTTGATTTTATTTATTTGTCTGTGGAAGTTTACAGCTTGCTTTTTTAAAATGCTTTTTATTTAACTTTATCATTCATACAGGAACATACATAAACAATAAGTGTATAGTAACAGTTGTGAATTTAAAAACAAACATGCTTATCATTATATAGGGCTCCCATTCATCATCTTACCACCAAAATCTGCATTGTGGTGAAACAATTATTACAAACTATGAAAGAGCATTGTCAAAATATTACACTTTGAATTTATGCTTTATTAATATGTACAATAAAAGTATTTGTTAATAAAAAAATGAACCTAATACCAAGTTTTAAATATATATATATTACTATTAGCTATATCCAATATCTTACATTTGGTGCATTTTTCCCCAAACCCAGTCAATTATTAACGCCCTATTTTAGTATTATATACTTATCATAGTTCATGAGAGAATGTTTTCATACTTATTCTGTGAACCAGAGTTCATCTTCCACCACAGGATTCATTGTGTTATACATCTTGATTGTAATTCTAATAATGGCTGCTATTAAATTAAAAAAAGAAAAGAAAAGAAAAGAAAAAAACTTACCTAAAACCATTACACAAAATTTCAAAGAAGTCTACTGACTCCATTATAGACAAGAAAATTGACAGCTTTAATTTTAAGTTCACAATATTCTTTCCAATTATCATAAATTTTCTTAGACTACATTTTGTTTTGTTATTTTCCCACAATTCATTGCCTTCAAGTCTCATATATGCCCACAAGGAGGGTGAGTAGATTTTTCTCAGTTCACTTAACTATCTGCACGAATTCTTTTGTATCTTAAACATATAAGACAGTTCTGAAAAACTTGGTATCTCCAGGTCACTTTTTCCTACTTGATGAATTTGCTGTTCTCAAGGCCAGCATATGCAGCGAACTATCTCTTCTGCCAGGCCTATAAGCAAAGCTCAAAGCATGACGATATCCAGCCTTCTTTGAGGTCAGCTGTCTTGCGCATCAGTGGCAACTCCAGTTTGTGGCAGGAGATGCTGTTAGCTGTCATGGAAAACAACCTAGGCCCTCTTTCCATTCTCTCTAAGAGTAGTGAACACCATAAATAATAGTACTAATTTGTGGATTAAATGGTCTACTATTTTCTCCATGTCTGTCCCCATACGTAGACCTTGAATCTTTAAATTAGGTAGGGTTAACTACGGTTTTGCCAGGGTTTTTAAGGTACTCATTCCTTTTTGGATTACTGGACTTAATATCTCTAACATACAAACTTGCAAAGTCATAAGAAGATATTACACTTTCAATGTCTATTCTGTGGCTAACCAAAATAACAGATTAAACATCATTTAAGACTGTGAGAAATTTTCTTTCTGCTGGTTGCAAAATAATTATCATCGACTTGTTACCTAAATGCAGAGTACTAGTTACCACTCAGATGCTGTATCACACAGCTTCTAGGCAAGTGACATCAGCTCTGGATGACTGATGCCACTGTGCTTAGGCTTTTGGCTTAGGGTATGCAGTTATGATGCTTTTTGTGAAGGCTTATACAAGAAGGCTTATAAAAAATGTTCAATAATGAAATGTGCCTGAGGATGTCACCTTAAAAAGGAATTGTTTGAATGCTCTGACAAGATTATTTTGCATTCCTTTAACTGTTCAAGCAGAATAATGTTTATGTGTATGTGTGTATGTGATAATTTTATGTCTTCCTTCTAAAAGCCTAACTTCTAATTTCAATGGTATTAAAATTATTTTTTGTTAGTGATACACTTTGCGCTAACATCCTTAAACCAGGGTATGTAGACATCATATAACACTGGCTTTACTCTTATAACCTCACTCTTTGAAAGAAAAATGTAAAAATTTTCAGAACTTGGAGATTTGCACATTAAAGGCTGCAAACTACACAAAGAGTTCAAAGCTAGAATAGAAAGTTTGCTTTTTATTTTAATAAGTGTCATTGAGAAGGAAAGTTATGTATTCAAACATCTCTACACACTTTCAAATCTAGAAGCAAAACCTGAAGAGAGGCAGACAGAAAAAGGAGTCAGATCACTGGAGTAAAAGTCAAGCTGAGTTGTTTCTCTGGACTAACATTAACTAACTTTAAACTTAGTCAGCTAACTTACGTCCCATAGGCTTTCATTTCCTCATTGTTAGGGAAAAAACAGGAGACAGGCTTATTTTAGAGACTCTCTAGGACATATTCCATATAATTATTACTCTGCTTTCAAAATACTAATTATAGCATAAATTTAAAATTCATAATTCATAAAATAAAATAAATAAATATAATATAGAGTAAAATTTTAGAGCAGGAGCTATATGTTTTTATAATTTCACTATTTTATTTATTTTTTCAATCCTACCATGTTCACTCACCATATTTTTCCCTCATTTTCTTCCATTATTCCTATGTTAACAAAGAGAAGTCAGCTTCCCTAACATTGAGGTTATGGTCAAATTACTACCAGAAAAAAATCTGTATTGTCATGAGATGGCATTGAAATAATGAGAAACAGAAGGAACTATAAAATAAGGATGGCATGAGGTGATTGCCAACTATGAGAAATTTGACAGAATACTAATTAATCATTTTAACAACACTGTGAAATTATCCTTAACGTACAACAGAAGAACTTTAGGCATACTAACATATATGTCAATGAAAACAGGTTCTCATATTCACTGTTGTATCTCCAGAACCTAAAACAACACCTGCATATAATAGGTACTAAATAAATATATGTTTACTAATACATGGAATTTTCAATGTCATAGAACATGGCCACTCTGTGCTTTTCCATGAAAAGAAACTACTCTGTCCTTAATATGAAGCCAATCTTTGAACTGTCTTTTGACATTATTTTACATTCTTCACAAGCTATCTAATTTATTAGTGATTCTTTCCCAGCTTTATATAGGAAAAGGAAATAGTCACACCCATCCTGGTTTCTTGCCTCTATCTGCCTTGTTCTCTGCACAGGTGAAATACTTAGTTTGCATATATAGGTTCATCTTGTCTCACTTTTCCAAAGACCAATGTTGCATTAAAAGGTGTTTAATCAGCTCCAATCCAAAACCCCTCACTTTATATTCAGGCCATTGTTAATTTTTTAAGTAAACTTTATTTCAACTTCAAAAAATAAAATAACAAACAAAAGGCAGCTTAATAAATTATGGAAGCATTACTTTAAAAAATTCTGTCCAGGAACATTTATCTTATTTAATCCCGAAAACACACTACATTGTTTCTCCAGGGTTCAGAAAGATAAATAAATGAGCAGAGATTGGCTAAATGACATGACCAAGGTCTCTTTGTTAATGAAGAAGATGAAGAAACAAATGCTTGATCATATTCATATCTCATAAAACTAAATTCTATATATTTTTTAACCTTTAGCATTGATAAAGTACCTTCTTTTTCTTTTCTATAAAAATATTACAATATTACTGTTAACTATAGTCTATAAGTTACATTAGTTGTATTTTTCCACGTATCACCTTATTATTACTTTGTAATATAAGAACATTCTTGTATTATATTATTAACCACAGGCTTCACTACCACCAAAACCACTATGTTATACAGTCCCTAGATTATCCTCTACTTGTCTTTCAATTAATATTAACCTCCCTAGACTACCCTTTTCAGCCACAATCTCATCACATTTATAATTCAGTAGTGCTAGTTATACTCATTAAAAAGTGATACTATCAACTCTATACATTTCCACATATTTACAATCAACCTTATTTAATATTCTACATCAATTCAGTACCAGTTCTCCCTTCTCAACCCCCATTCTGTCTCCTACTAACCTATATTTTATAGTTTAACTCCATAAGTTTATTCATCATATTTAGTTCATTTCAGTGAGGCCATACAATATTCATCCTTTTGTGTCTGGCTAATTTCACTCAACTTAAGCAATTCTTTACAAATACTCTTAAATGCCAGGTCTTAGTTTTAATAACTTGATTCTTACTTTCTTCCTAGCTCCTAGAATCACTCCCTTTTATGCATAGCTTATCTCATGAGCCAGATATCAATTGCAGCCTCTTTCTTTATTTGTCCCTGATGATAAGTTCTTGTTCTGGTGGGCTTATTATATCTAAAGCCTCTCCTAAACCTGGGTTCCTGATGTTCTCTTGTCAGGACTCATTTTAGAGACCAAAGTTCTATCTCTGGAATAAAACTTAGAATGTAATATATCCCTTGGGTCCCATGCTTATCAAAATGTAATACTTTCTTTCAGCAACTATTACTTAGTTACATCCCCCAGGACCCTGACCAGTTGGAGAAGAGGTCCTAGTTTCAATTCTCAATTCCTTAGCACAATCCCTTCCATTCTATAAGGTATGCCCTCCCAATTTAAATATACAATGGAAATGTTTCTCTGTGTTCCAGAAGGCATTCTTCAAAATACTTATCTTCCAGATTTCTCATTTTAAAAAAAAATCCATCTGTAAATCTTAGTTTTTAAATCTCTTTCTCCCGTTTTTCAATGCAATAAACAAAATTAGAATTTGCGTATAAACTCCAGTTGCCTGTCGCACCCTCACTTTGAGCATTCTCCCTCTCATATTGCTTTCCACTCACAAATTTCATGTTAGTTCCCAGAAAACAACATAGTATTTCATAGGCTCTTCTCTCCTTCTGGAATGCTTTTTTAAAAAAAATTATTTATTATTGTTATTTTAATTTTTAAACAATTTATTGAAGTATATCATTCATACATGAACATATATAAACTATAAGTGTTCAGTAAACATCGTGATCTTACAAAACAGATATGCATAACATCATACAGGGCTCCCACACATCACCCCCCACAAACATCCTGCATTGTTGTGAAACATTTGTTAACAAATCATGAAAGAGCATCGTCAAAGTATTACTACTAACTATAGTCCTAATCTTCCTTCCCTAAACATTTTTTTAAGGATTTATTTATTTATTTATTTACTTTTATCCATTTTTACCCCCCCACCCCATTTTTGCTGTTTTCATGTCCGTTCACTGGGCAACTTTCTGTGTCCGTTTCCTGCCCTCTCTTCTCATCCTTCTCCTCCTGTCTTCACTGGGATTCGATCCTCGGAACCTCTGATGTGGGAGAGAGGTGTCCTACTATCGCCTGCACCATCTTAGTTCCTGGTTTTTTGGTGCATGTCGTCTTGTTTCTCCCTTGTGTCAGTCTCCTGTTAGGTCATCATCTTGCTGCGTGGCTTGCGGGGCCTGGTGGCACACCTGTGCACGGGGCCTGGTGACTCACCCTCAGACAGGGCCTGGTGGCGCCGCGGTACACCAGCGCATGGGACCTGGCGGCTCACCCCCGCATGAGCCCTGGTGGCCCACGTGCCTTCTATATTTTCCTTTTTTTAATTTTTACCAGGAGGTTCAGGGGGTGGAACCCATGTCCCTCCATATGGGAGACGGACACCCAACCACCCGAGCCACATCCATCTCCCTGCAATATCTCTTAAGGTTGACCAAAGATACCCAAAGTTACAGTCTTTTCCCATAGAGGATGGTCATATAATAAATCATGCTTAGTTTATCACCAGCATTCTGAAAACCAGACCTAGGGAGAAAATCTAGGTCTGGGGACACATGCATGGTTACTAATATAGTGAATGTTTAGCCTACACTGATTATCACAAAATGAGGACAGCGAGAATATTCACTCTGGAATGCTTTTCATATCATTCTTTACTTGGCAAAATGTTCACATATTTCAAGAACCAATTTATATATCATGTCTTTTAGGACTCTCATCTGTGCCAAGTGATTCCCTTAATATAATGTGTAAAAACTGTCAGCAGAGTAAGAATTCTTGTTCACTATTATGAGGCTGGCTAGTTACTTAACTTTACTAAGCCTCAGCTTCCTCATTTGGAAATTAAAATCCTAAGACCAATTCAAAGCACTTTGTAAAATGATTAATAAGATATTTCTCACAAAGTACTACCACACAGTGGGACACAAAACAAACTCGTCAAACTGAGGATTGTGTATAGTCTATTTCTTTTTTAGTCTTTCAAATAATAACTAGAATTAACAATTAACATGATATATTAAAATTATATCTTACCCATTTTTCTTCATGATGTTGTAAGCTATTCAAGACAGAGAATTGTTTGTTATTTATCTATACATCACCAGTCTAGCACAGTGCCCAAAATAAGTAACATAATACTTCAACAAATGTTTCTGGAATAAACTGAATTTTCCAACATTGTTTATCACATTCTCCTAAATGCTATGCATTTTATTTTTCCTTTGGTATGATGGCTTTAATCCAGATAGCTCTTAAAAGTTCACAAACCAACTCCATCCTTCTTTCTATTTTGTCTCATCTAGTGAACGTCATCACCAGTTACAGATGTGCCCAAACCAAATTCCTGGATGCTATTCTTATACTATCCTTAAAATCCAATCAATCTGCATTTGAGTTGTGGTCAACTATAATCTACAGGCATTATATTGATATATTTATTCTCAGGTCAATTTCAAAGATATCAATGCATCTTTCCAAGTCACAATAAATAGCTGCATGTATTGTTCTGAAGCCTTCTATGATGCCCATGTTCTTTCCAAAATTTATTATCAAATAATAAGACTAATTTTCTCATTTGTAAAACTGTCTTGACTTTTTGCCTCTGTTTTAGAATATTAGTAATGATGTCTAATTTATCATCATCTGAAAATGTAATGAGCAGTTTTTCTTCTGAAAAATGTTCAAAAACAGTCTAAATATTCAGTAGGAGCTACTTTGGTAAGAGTGTAAGGGCAACATATTTATTTAGAAATTAACTTATGCATACTAGACATTACTCATGATACCCAATTCGATATAACCCTCAATAAATTAAAGTCACATCCTTGATTTCTATATTCCTTTTTTTTA
>JAQZBX010095057.1:0-11955 GCA_029593785.1 Cabassous unicinctus
TGCTTCACTCAACATAATGTCCTCCAGGTTCATCCATGTTGTCATATGTTTTACGAATTAATTTCTTCTTACAGCTTCATAATATTCCATAGTGTGAATAGACCACAGTTTGTTTATCCATTCATCTGTTGATGGACACGTGGGTTGTTTCCAACTTTTGGCAATGGTGAATAATGTTGCTATGAACATTGGTGTGAAGATGTCAGTTCATGTCACTGTTCTCACTTCTTCTAGGTATATAACCAGTAGTGGTTTTGCAGGGTCACGTGGCAAGTCTATATTCAACTTCTTTAGGAACTGCCAGTCAGTCCTCCATAGTGGCTGTACCATTCTGCATTCCCACCAACAGTGAAGAAGTGTTTCTGTCTCTCCACATCCTCTCCAACACTTGTAGTTCTCTGTCTTTTTAATAGTGGCCATTCTGATAGGTGTGAAATGATATCTCATTGTAGTTTTGATATGCATTTCCCTAAGCATGAGTGATGTTGAACATTTCTTCATGTGCTTTTTTTTTCACCATTTGTATTTCTTCTTTGAAGAAATGTCTATTAGGTCTTTTGCCCATTTTTTAATTGGGTCATTTGTCTTTTTATTGTTGAGTTGTAACATCTCTTTATATATCCTGGATATTAAACCCTTATCAGATATGTGATTTCCAAATATTTTTTCCCTTTGAGTTGGCTGCCTTTTCATCCTTCTGACAAAGCCCTGTGAGATGCAAATGTATTTAATTTTGAGGAGGTGCCATTTATCTATTTTTCCTTTTGTTGCACGTGCTTTGGGTGTAAGGTCCAAGAAACCACCACCTACTACAAGGTGTTGAAGATGTTTCCCTACATTTTCTTCTACTAGTTTTATGATCCTGGCTTTTATATTTAGATCTTTGATACATTTTGAGTTGATTCTTGTATACAGGGTGAGATAGGGGTCATCTTTCATTCTTTTGGTTATAGATATCCAGTTCTCCCATCACCATTTCTTGAAGAGACTGTTTTTTCCAATTAGCGTGGGTTTGGTAGGTTTGTCAAAAACCAGTTGAGTGTATAAGTGAGGACTTATTTCTGGGTTCTCAATTCTATTCCAGTGATCAATGTTTCTATCTTTATGCCAGTAACATGCTGTTTTGACCACTGTAGCTTTGTAATATGTTTCAAGGTCAGGCAGTGAAATTCCTCCCATATCGCTCTTCTTTTTAGAATGCTTTTGGCTATTCGGGTGCACTTACCCTACCAGATGAATTTGATAATTGCCTTCTCTAATTTTGTAAAGTAAGCTGTTGGGATTTTGATTGGTATTGCATTAAATCTATAAATCTGTTTGGGCAAGATTGACATCTTCATGATATTTATTCTTCCAATCCATGAACACAGAATGTCTTTCCATTTGTTTAGGTCTTTTTAAGTTTCTTTTAGCATTGTTTTGTAGTTTTCTGCATATAGGTCCTGTACTTCTTTGGTTAAATTAACTCTGAAGTATTTGAGTCTTTTTTTGCTATTGAAAATGAAATTTTCCCCTGATTTCCTCCTCAGGTTGCTCAGTACTAGTGTAAAAAAACATTATTGATTTTTGCATGTTGATCTTGTATCCTGCCACTTTGCTGAACTCATTTATTAGCTCAAGTAGCTTTGTCATGGGTACTTCAGGATTTTCTAAGTACAGGATCATGTCATCCACAAACAGTGAGAGTTTTACTTCCTCTTTTCCTATTTGGATACCTTTAATTTTTTTTTTCTTGTCTAATTGCCCTAGCTTGAACTTCTAGTACAAGGTTGAACAACAATGGTGACACTGGGCATCCTTGTCTTCTTCCTGATCTTAGAGGGAAACCTTTCAACCTTTCCCCTTTGAATATGATGTTGGCTGTGGGTTTTTCATATATGCCTTTTATCATACTGAGGAATTTTCCTTTTACTCCTATCTTTTGAAGTGTTTTTATAAAAAAAAGGATGCTGTATTTTTGTTGAATTCCTTTTCTGCATCTATTGAGATGATCATGTGTTTTTTTCCCTTCAATTTGTCAATGTGGTGTATTACATTGATTGATTTTTCTTATGTTTAACCAGCCTTGCATACCAGGAATAAATCCCATTTGATATGTAAGTCTTTTGATATGCCATTGGATTTGATTTGCAAGTATTTTTTTGAGAATTTTTGCATCTATGTTCATTAGAGAGATTGGTCTGCAATTTTCTTTTCTTGTAGAATTTTTATCTGGCTTTGGTATTAGGGTGATGTTGGCTTCATAAAATGTGTTGGGTAATTTTCCTTCCTCTTCAACTCTTTGGAAGAGTTTAAAGAGGATTGGTGTTAATTCTTTTTGAAATGCTTGGTAGAATTCACCTGTGAAGCCATCTGGTCCTGGACTTTTCTTTGCTGGGAGATTTTTGATGACAGATTCAATCTCCTTAAATGTGACTGTTTTGTTAAGTTCTTGTATTCCTTGTAGCATCAGTGTAGGTTGGTTGTGCGTTTCTAGAAATTTTTCCATTTCATCTAGGTTGACTAGTTTGTTGGCATATAGTTTCTCATAATATCCTTTTATGATTCTTTTTATTTCTGTGAGGTCATTTGGAACATCCCCCCTTTCATTTCTGATTATTATTTATTTGTATCTTCTCTCTTTTTTTCTTTGTTAGTCTATTGAGTGGTTTGTCAATTTTATTGATCCTCTCAAAGAATGAGCTTTTGGTTTTGTTGATTTTCGCTATTGTTTTTCGGTTCTCATTTTCATTTATTTCTGCTCTAATGTTTATTATTTCTTTCCTTCTGCTTGCTTTCGGTTTGGTTTGCTGTTCTTTTTCTTGTTTCTGTATTTGTTCAGCTAAATCTTTGAGTTTAGCTCTTTCTTGTTTTTTCATATAGGCATTTAGAGCTATAAATTTCCCTCTCAACACTGCCTTCACTGTATCCCATAAGCTTTGACACATTGTGTTCTCATTTTCAATGGTCTCAATATATTTACTGATTTTACTTGCAATTTCTTCTTTGAACCACCGATTATTTAGGAGTGTGTTGGTCAGTCTCCACACATTTGCAAATTTAATTTTTTCTGTCTATTATTGATTTCTAGTTTCATTCCACTATGATCTGAGAAGCAGCTTTGTATAATATCAAAACTTTTTATATTTATTGGCAGCTTCATTGTGACCTGACATGTGGTCTATCCTGGAGAAATATCCATGGGCACTTGAGAAAAATGTATAATCTGCTGAGTTTGGATGAAGTATTCTCTATATGTCTGTTAGGTCTAACTTGTTTATCATATTGTTCAAGGTCTCTGTTTCCTTGTTGATCTTCTGTCTAGTTGTTCTATCTAATGATGTGAGTGGGGTGTTGAAGCCTCCAACGATTATTGTTGAAATGTCTATTTCTCCCTTCAGTTTTGCCAGAATTTGTCTCATATATTTTGGGGCACCCTGGTTAGGTGTGTAGATATTTATGACTGTTATATCTTTGTGGTGGATCATCCCTTTTATTAATATATAATGGCCTTCTGTATCTCTTCTAACTTTTTGCATTTAAAGTCTGATTTTTCTGAAATTAGTATAGCTACCCCTACTCTTTTCTGGGTACTATTCATGTGAAGTATCTTTTTCTAACCTTTTACTTTCAGCCGGTTTGTACACTTGGATCTAAGGCGAGTTTCTTGTAAGCAGCATGTGGATGGCTCATGTTTTTTTATCCACTCTATCAGCCTGTATCTTTTTATTGGGGAGTACAATCCATTCACATTCAGTGATATTAGTATAAGTGCACTATTTATGTCCTCCATTTTGTTCTTTGGTTTTCATATGTCATCTTGTTTTTGTCTCTCTTTTTACTCTGTTGGTTACCCTTTCTCTTATTCTTTCTTCTATACTCTCCTCCAAGCCTCTCCCTCCTGTCTTTTTCTTTCAGGTTCTAAGGCTTCCTTTAATATTTCCTGCAAAGGTGGATTCTTTTTTGCAAACTCTCTTAGTTTCTCTGTTTGTGAATATTTTATATTCACCTTCATATTTGAAGGACAGTTTTGCTTGATAAAGAATTCTCGGCTGGCAGTTTTTCTCTTTCAGTTTCCTAATTGTATCATACCACTCTCTTCTCACCTCCATGATTTGTGATGAGAAAGCTGCACTAAGTCTTACTGGACGCCCTTTGTACATGATCGTTTGCTTCTCTCTTGCTGCTCTGAGAATTTTCCCTTTTTCTTTGACATTTGACATTCTGAGTACTATGTGCCTTGGCATAGGTCTATTTGGATTTATTCTGATTGGGGTACAGTGTGCTTCTTGGACATGTAAGTTCATTTCTTTCATGAGAGTTGGGAAATTTTCAGCTATTATTTCCTCAAATACTCTTTTTGTTCCTTTTCCTTTCTCTTCCCCTTCTGGAACTACCATGACATGTATGTTGTTGCATTTTGTGGTGTCATTCAACTCTCTGAGACCCTGCTCAATTTTTTCCATTCTTTTCTCTCTCTGTTCTTTTCTCTCTTCAATTTTAGCTGCTCTGTGTTTGGTATCACTTATTCTTTCTGCTATCATTTCAAGTCTGCTCTTGCATGCCTCAAATGTGTTTTTGACCTCACCTATTCTGTCTTTAATTCCCATGAACTCCGTTACTATTCTGTTAAGGATTTCAAATTCTTCTTTGCCTTCTCTCGATGTCTTCTTGATATCATTTGTCTCTTTAGCTATATTGTCTTTCAACTCATTAACTTGATTTTGGAAATTTGTGCTCATCTGGCTGATTAGTTCTTTAAAATTCTGCATCTCTTCTGGGACTTTGATGTAGTCCTTTTCTTGGGCCAAGTCTTTTGTTTTCTTATTATGGCTCATAATTTTTTGCTGGTGTTTAGGCATCTGGTTAGGATATAATTTACTCAGATGCTCAAAATCTTTCTCTTTTTTAGGGATTTAGTGCCAGGACGTGAGAATTACCACAGCTCTTTGATTTTTGGCTTGACCTGGATTGTTAGGATTGTCCTGCTGGTTGCTTAAAACTTGGCACTGGACCCAGCAATTGTTTGTAGAGTCCCTTCCTAGGGACTTGGGCAGGGAGACTATAGAGGCCAGGAAAATCCTTTCCTTCCTATTATTAATTTTCTTATGTGCAATTCCTTGGTCTGCCAGGAGATGGTGCTCTTTGGCAGCTCTCAATTCAATGCCTGGTCAGAGTGTATTTGTTCTGACACAGACCAGATCAATATGATAGAGCTTCCTGTCTGATGGCTAAGAGCCTTATAAATCAAGCTTTCTGAGATAGTTCTCCAGTCTTCTCTGGCAGCCCCTCACCTTTTCCCAGCTAGGAAATATTTCCACTCCCCTCTGAGTCCTTAACAATCAGTCCCTGTTAGCAGAGGAGGAGATTGGGTGGTTTTTATGTCTTTAGCCCCTTGCAGACTCCAAGGCAATTAACGGTGCAGCCCCACCTGGCCTGGAAGGGCTCTCGGGACACAGCAGACCAAAACTGCAAGTCAAAAGCTGTGTCAGTCCCAGGCTCTCTCTCCCTTCTCCTGTGGAGTCCTCAACAATTAATCCAGCATAGAAGAGAGGGAGATTGTGAAGGTTGGATTTCTCCAGTCCTTCATTGTCTCCCAGGGCAAAACACCGTGTGGTCCCATATGGCCTGGAAGGGTTGTGGGGCTCCACAGCCCAATTTTGCAGATCAGAACCTGAGTCAGCCTTAGGCTGTGTCCCTTTCTCTCCCCTTTCCTGGAGTGGTAGATCCCTGGGGCCCTCTTTGTCTGTAATCACAGGACCAGAGGCCCGAGAGTTCCAAAGAGTCTTTAGTACAATGGAGGGTGCCAGCAGCAGCAGCCGCTGCTGGTTCCAACTCACGGTTCTGTCATTGCAATATCCCTCTTTATTCCCTCTCTCCTCTGGGTGGTGTGCAGCCTTTACCTGCTGTCCTAAACTCTAGAAGATCTTTTTCAGCACTGTTGCAGCCTGTCCTCTAACTCTTTTTCTGGAGAAGAGATTCCCATGTCTTACTAGTCCATCATCTTCCTGGAAGTCCTTCAATATCCCAATCTTTTAATATTATTTTATTTTTATTTTTTTAAAATTTTTTGTGTATTTTATCTCCTGCATTTAAACTTAACATTATTATTTCATTTTCCTATTAATTATATTCAGCTATAGTAATGGATTAATCTTTGAAGAAGCTTTGGATCACAGAAGGTTTACAACTGGTGTGGGGTAGGAATATTGGTGTGGGCTGTAAGGGATGGAGAAGCATGGGAGGAAGTTCACCTGAGCATAAATATAAGGTCTATAAAAATGTTCAAATATTCATGGGGCATTGTCACAGTGGGTGGAGAATCACTCAATAAATGAAAGAATACTGAATTCCCAACCTGGAGAGCTCTTCCACATTCTCTAAGGGAGCAGCAACAGTCCCCCAAGTGCAGGGGCAGTGATAGGCAAAGGAGGATGATCCACTGATGGGCCTTGATATTGAAGACTAGCCTTATGAGTCTTTGCTCTTGAAACTGAAATTTAGCCTTTTGTTATGGAGTGCCTAAGGCTTGCCTCCTGAGAGCCTCCTTGTTGCTCAAAGGTGGCCTCTTTCTAGGCCAAACTCAGCACATGAATGCATTACCTTCCTCCCAGTATGGGACATGACTCCCAGGGATGAGCCTCCCTGTCACTGAGGGATTGCTACCAAGTGCTAACTGGCAATGCAACTGGAAAAAGACCTTAAATAAAAGGGGGAAAAGGTAAAGACAAAGGAATATATAGGGCTAAGAGACTTCAAAATGAATTGGGAAGTCATCCCAGAGGTAACACTTACACACATCTTAGTAATATCTCATAGAATTCCAAAGTGTATATCACCCCAAATAGTGGGGCTCCTGTGGGCTCTGGAGACACCCAGGCCCTATGTCAGTGTGGATAGCTCCAGAGTTTGGTGCCTTGCCAGTGGGCCCTACTTTGGCATTTGTGCTCCTGAGATTTACAGAGTTGGACTTCAACTATATCTTCCTTGCATTGGCTCATCTGTCCCTTCTATTCAAACCTATATTTGGTGCTGGAATTTGTAGGTGTACATCCAGAGACTTGAATTTTTGGAGTGTCCATGTTCCGGCTGGGCTCAGAACTTTGTTGGTGCAGCAACTCCTATTCTACAGCTCACTGTACTCACCCAGGACAACTGGCAGGGAGATGATGATGGACAGTGGCCATCACAGGGAATGAAGAGAGTCTGCAGCTGCAGGCAAGATAATCCCATCCATCTTCCTCATGGGATATGAACCCTCTCTCAATTTGAGGTGGAGCGGACATCACCATCCCAGACTCCTCAGGATGGGGGAAAGAGTAATGGAATAGATTGGACTTACTGGTATTCTGCTATTGACATACTGTGAATCTAGCAATGGAAAAGTTACAACATTGATGTGGAACTAGTGGCCACTGTTGACTCTGGGGGCAAGGAGGGGGAAAAGCAGTTGTAATACAGGGGCTTTTTCTGGACTTGGGTATTGTCCTGAGTGACATTGAAATGACAGATTTTGGCCATTTTATATCATCATATAACATGCAGAACTGTGTGGGAGAGAGTGTGGTCAACAATGTGAACTATGGTCCATGCTTAATGACAAAACCCCAGGATGTGTTTATTCATTGCAATTAATGTGCCACCTTAATGAAGGCTGTTTATGTGGGAGGTTGTGAGGTATGGGAGTTGGGGCATATGGGAATCCCTATATTTTTTTGTGCAATGTTTATGTAATCTAAGTATCTTTTTTAAAAAATTAAAAAAAATTTTTAAATAATAAAATAATGGATAAGCTGTTGCAGCTGGCCCCTCTTCTGAGTAAAAAGGAGGCACCATGTTTAGTTGGCCTCTTTGGATTTTGTAGACAATATATTCACCATTTGGATGTGCTACTCTGACCCATTTACTGAATGACCAGAAAAATTGCTTGTTTTGAGTGGGGGCCCAAAAAAGAGGAGGCATTGTAACAGTTCCAGGCTGTTGTACAAGCTGTACTGTCACTTGGGCCATATGATCTGGCAGATCCAATGGTACTTGAAAGGTCCGTAGGAAATAAAGCTGCCATCTGGAGCCTTTGGTTGATCCATATAAGAGAATCCCAATGCATACCCTTTGGATTTAGGTGTAAAGCCCTGCCATCTGCTGCAGAAAATGACTCTTCTTTTGGGAAACATCTTTTGGCCTGCTACTGGGCCCTAGTAGAGCCTGTATGCTTAACCATGGGCCATCAAGTTACCAGGAGACCTCAGTTGCCTATCATGAGCTTGACATTGTTTGACCCACCTAACCATAAAGTTAGATGTGCACAGCATGACTCCATCATAAAGTGGAAGTAGTATATACAAGATAGGGCTCAAGCAAGTCCTAAAGGCACAAGTAAATTACATGAGGTAGTGGTCCAAATGCCTGCAGTCACCCACTCCCACTACATTACTTTGTCTTTTGAAGTACATGTCCACAGCTATGGCCTATTGGAGAGTTCCTTACAATCAGTTGACTGAGGAAGAGAAAACTCGCGTCTGTTTACGGATCGGTGCAATGGAAGAAGAATTTGCCTGGAGTACAAGAGATTCCCTAGGGCATGCCTTTGTGATGAAAGTCAAAGGAAAACTGCAACAACACTATCCAGGCAGGACTAACAATGGCCCAGAATCTTCAGGAATAATGGTTTGTGTCACCCTGCCAGGCAAAGAACAATGGTCACCTGAGGTAAAGGGAACATGGAATGGGTTGTAGAAGAAGGTAGTGATAAATATGAATGTCAACCATGTGACCAGTTAAAGAAACAAGAACTATAATGCTCATGAATATCTCTCCCTTGTTTTGTTTTGGGTATTTTTGTTTATGTACATAAAGTGATTATCTTTGTTTTCTTCCCTATCTTTTTTCCTTATCATAAGAAGTAAGTTTTATCAGTTTCATGTCATAGAATTTAAGGATGTCAAGTTTAAGAGTCAATATTACCAAAGGATTTGCACCCTATTCTGGAGGGACTTAGTGCATTTATGTTTGTATGCAAGACAATTAAGTTTTGATAGGTGAAAATTATAATTATGTTAATGTTTTTATTTGGGGAATAAGTATATTTTAAGGTGATGTATATAGCAGCAAAGCTGACAAAGGGTGGACTGTAATGTTTAAGCTAATGTGTCAACTTGGCCAGCTATATTCATCACCTTAATACATCATCTTATTCACATGTAATGTTAAGGTAACTCGATTCATGGTATGATTTTTAGCTCATGTTAATTTCTTCCCTAAATTCACACTATCCAGTAGTTATTCCCAGCTCTAATTGGTGCCCAGTTCTTTTATCAAGTAAGCATTGGGCTAATTGTAATAAAAGAGCATTTCATGGACTTTAATCATCAGTGAATTGATTGCATTTATGGCTGATTACATCTATGATGTGGAGATTGCCATCTGCAACGTATGACATCTCATCCAGTAAGTTGAAGGCCTTAAAAGAAGGAGTGATTTCAACATTCAGAGAGAGAATTTAGAGCTCTACTTCTGACAGACATTGTCTTCTGGGGAACTCATTGAGGATATATCTGAACTTGTGCATCTAACTGTCATGTGAGACAATTTTGTAAACTCTCATACTATTTACAGATATGTCCTGTCAGTTCTGTTACCCTGGATAACCTTGGCTAATGCAAGGTTTCAAATTTCTGATAAAGGTATCTTGTTTTACTTCCTGTTTTGGGATTATTCCTATTCAGGGCTTACAGGTGTGCATTAAGCCTGGATTCTACTGAATTTTTATGTTCTGTGATTCCATACTTAGAGTTTTCCCTCCATTGAAGTTCAATCATGTTGCTTAAGGATATATAATAAATAAAAACATATCCACTTGGACTACATTCATGTAGAAGTTTTACCCTGTGTGAGTATTTTGGTTTATTTAAAGTTTGGCACTGTGGCTTGAAGACTTTTCTACATTTGATATATTTGCACTGTGAGACTTCTGATGTCACATTAGGGTAGAGTTTTGACCAAAAGCTTTCCCATTCATATGCCATTCATATGTTTTCTCCCCAGAGTGAATTTGCTCATGTTGAGTGAAAGATAAAAGATATCTGAAGATTCTTCTACACTGATTACTTGCATTAAGTTTCTTGCCAATATGAAATCTTTTGTAGGAATGCAAGGTACAGTCTGGCTAAGTGTTTCCCAATTTCACTAGATTTATAAGGTTTCTCCCCAGTGTGAGTTCTTTGGGTGTATATGAAAATCAGTGCTCTGGTGGAGTTCTTTCACCCATTCATTACATCTATAAGTTTTCTCTCCAGTGTGAATTTTATCATGTTGCCTAAGAGAAATAAATAAAGACTTCATAACATCCATGTAATTTAACTACAATGTAAATGTGCTTGCATTGATTAAACAATGACCAGACATGGAAGGCTTTTCCACATTGAGAGCATAGGGATTTTAAACATGGGAGTTAAAATATATTGGGTTGATGGGTAAATCTGAGGGAAACCTTTTGCAAAATCCTTACATTCAAAATTTTTCCTCTCCAGTGTGAGAGCTCTGCTGTTAGTAGGGATAAGAGGCTGTTAAAAGTTGGCTTACATAGTTTTATTCATTAAATTCTCTACATACAAATTCAAGGCTGAACATTTACGTTGAGAGACTCCAGTTAAAATCTTTCTCAGGTTATTTACATACATATGGTGAATTACTCCCCTACATGCACAAAGATTTTTCTCTTTTGTACCAGCTAAGCTCAGAGCTATCTGACAAATTTTGAAGGTGATATTATGTTCTAAAGATTGGGAACATGATCTAGTTTTATTCAAATGTAATGTCATGGGAACTCAACTCATGGTATGATTTTGAGCTCAGGTTAATTTCTTCCCTAAATTCACACTATCCAATACTTATTCCCAACTTTAATTGCACTCAGATGCTTGTCCTGAATCCATGACATCTCTATTTGGGTAGCCAGCTTTCACAATCATGAAGCTTACCATTGACAAAATGGTGAATGTGTCCCTCTTGCAGATAACTTGCATATCATTTTTTCTTTCTCATTCCCTCTTTTTTATTAATATACTTTTTTAAATGTTTTAAAAGTACTTCAATTACATAAATGTTACATTAAAATGTGGAGGAGTCCCATATGCCCCACTCTCTACCTCTCCCACACATTCCCACATTAAAAACATCCTTCATTAGTGTGGTACATTTGTTATAATTTGTGAACACATATTGGAGCGTTGCCACTAAGTATGGATTATAGTTTACATTATAGTTTAAACTCTTTCCTGAATAATTTTGTAAATTATTACAAGATATATAATGGCCTGTATCTGTCATGGCAATGTCTTTCAGGACAATTCCAATGTCATGAAAATGTCCCCACATTACACCTATTTTTCCATCTTTCTCCCCTCAGAACATCCAATGGCCACTACATCCACACCAATGATAAAAATTGTTCCATTGCTAGAATCACAATAAGTCTGTAGTAGATTAAGAGTAAGTCTACTCTAATCTATTGTTCATTCCCTGATCCTGAGTATTCTGGGATGGTGATGCCCAATCTGCCGCTAATTGAGAAGGTGATTAGATCCCATAGGGCATCTTATGGCTTTGTTTTCTGCCTGAAATCATTGCATTAATTGTTATTCATGGAATGAAAATGCTGAAAAGAAACCAAGGCTCATGTAAGTATATTTCAAATATTGTCCCTTGTGATGGTTAATTTTATATATCAAGTTAGCTAGGTTGTGGATTTCATTTGTTTGGTTAAGCAAGCACTTTGTACCTATTGGGCTTGCTCTTTCCCAAATTCCTCTCTGATGTCCTGCGTTCCTTCTCTTCATCTCTGTGGCTTTGTCTCTGTGTGTCTCTGCTTTCTGTCTTCCTTTATAAAAGGACTCCAGCAAGAGGACAAAGACCAATCCTGGGTCATGCCTCATTGAATCAATGCAATCAAAGCCACCCCAAATTAATAAAATCCAA
>JAQZBX010095058.1:0-11952 GCA_029593785.1 Cabassous unicinctus
GATTAAGGTTATACTTTGGTTTAGGCTTAATATTATGGTTACAGTAAGGGTTAGGGTTAGGTGTGTTAGGATATCAGTTAAAGTTATGTTTGGTGGTATTGTTGGTGTTCATGATTAGCTTAGGATGAGAATTAGGCTTATAATTAAAGTTAAGGTTTGGGTTATGTTTAGCATTAAGATTATGCTTAAGGTTATGGGTAGTGTACCAGTTTGGGCAGTTTGATGTAATTATGAATTCCAAAAATAGATATTGGATCATGCTTGTAAACTGGTCTGCTAATCTGGGCATGATAAAGTTATAATTAGGACATTAACTGGGCCACATCAGTAGGGTATTGAGCCTCTCCCCTTGGTGGGTGTTGTCTTGAAGATAAAAGACACAGCAAAGGACTGTGTTGAAGTAGTTTTTGATGTTGGAGTTCTGGTGAGGAAGGAGAGAAGGCCCTGGGATAGAGATGAACCATTCACCTGAAAGTTCACAGCTGGCCTTGTGGAGAGAAGCAAAGCCTAGAGAGCTGCATAGTGTACAGCTGACCTTGTGGAGGAAACAGAGGAGCTAAGCCTGGAAAGAAACACAGCCCTGGGAAGAGAGGAACCCAGAAGCCTGAACCCTGGCAAACGTTGGCAGCTGTCTTGCTCCAACACGTGGCAATGGACTTTGATGAGGGAAGAAACTTATGCTTCATGGCCTGGTAACTGTGAACTTCTACCCCAAATAAATACCCTTTATAAAGACCCACCAATTCCTGGTATTTTGCATCAGCACCCCTTTGGCTGACTAATACAGGTAGTGTTAAGTTTAAAGTTTTGTATAATATTTTGGATTGGTTATGATTTGGTTCACATTAGAGTTAGTAGTGGGGACAGTATATGCTGGGGGTTAGGTTTAAAGATAAGGATAATACTATTATTTGGTTAGAGTAGAACTAAGTTAAAAATAAATTCAGCATTAGCTTCAAATTATGGGGCTGCCAGCTTGTTTTTCCTTTCTTATTTTTTAAATTAAAAACACTTTTAAACTTTTTAAATTTGAAGATTATCATTCGTACATGATCATTCATAAATAATAAGTGTATAGTAAAAGTTGTGAACTTACAAAACAAACATGCATATCATCATACAGGGCCCCCATACATTATACCATGACCACCTTGTATTGTTTTGAAACATTTGTTACAAACTACGAAAGAGTATCATCAAAAGACTTCGAACTATCCCATTATGTTTCATTTGGTGTATTTTTATACCAACCTACCTGGTTATCAACCACTTTTATAGTATAATATACTTGTTATCATTCTTGAATGTCCTCATATTTTTTGGTTAATCACAATCCATCTTCCACCACAGGATTCACTGTGTTATACAGTCCCATACTTTGTACAATCAACTCAAAGTGTACACTCAGTGGCTCTTATATTCATCACAGAGTTGTGCTATCACCTCAGTCAGATTTAGAATGTCTTCATTACTCCAAAGGGAAAAATCCCTTATTCCTTATAACTCTCTAATGTTGTTCCTTAGAATTGATATATCTTCTTTGCCATTGCTTCCAAAATTACAATTTTACTGTTTATTATAATCCATATGTTACATTAGTTGTTATTTTCCCGTGTATCACCATATTTGTAAAAGTTTGAAAGGGAGCATTCTTATACTTTGAACCACAATCTTCATCCACCACCAAAATCACTGTTGTACAGCCCCTACATTATTCTCTAGCTTCCTTTCAATTGAAATATTACATACACAGACTACTCCTTTCAGCCACAATCACATTTATAAATTAGCAGTGCTAGTTATACTCACTGTAATGTATTGCTATAACTTTATTCATTTCCACACATATTAAAAATTCAACATATATTATGCATCAGCTCCAATTCCCAACCCATATTCTATTTCCTATTAACCTTTATGGCAGTTTGAGATAATTTATGAATCCCCAAAAGAGAAAGATTATGATTGTAAACTAAACTATTCCTCTGGGTGTGACACCCTTTGATTGTATTAAATTTAAAGTTTTTAAGTTTACTTGATAAAATTAATTTAGGGCTTTTGATTTTTTGATGCCATATCATTAAGGCATGCCTTTGGTTGAGTCACTGCCCCCTTGGTGGGCTGTTACAAATGGGCACTTACTCAAGAAGACATGAGAAGAGCTCTGTCATGTATGATTCTGGGGCCCCTGGGAATGATAAGCCATTCGCCTGATAGTTTGCAGCTGAAAAGAACAGAGCAGCTGAGAAGGCCCAGAAAGAAATGAGCCCTATGCTGGAGACTGATATAGAAGGCCCTGAGAGACCAAGCAGAGATCATCAGTGACCACCTTGCTTCAACATATGACAACTGATTTTGGTGAGAAAGCAACCTTGAGTTGGACTCTTCATGGCCTTGTAATTGTAAGCTTCTACTCCAAATAAATACCCTTTATAAAAGCCAACATATTTCTGGTACTTTGCATCAGTACCCCTTTGGCAGATAAATACACCAATACTCTATAGTTTATCTCCATGAATTTATTCATCATTTTACTTCATATTAGTGAGATTATACAATAGTTGTCCTTTTACGTCTGACATATTTCACTCAGCAAAATGTCTTCAAGGTTCATCCATGTTGTCATACACATCCCAATTTCATTTCTTCTTACACTGAATAGCATTTCCTTGTATATATACCACATTTTTAAAATTCACTCATTGGCTGATGGACACCTGGGTTGTTTCCATATTTTAGCAATTGTGAATAATGCTTCTATGAACATTGGTGTGCAAATGTCTGTTTTCATCAATTTTCAGTTCTTCTGGATATATTGTTAATATAGGAATTGCTGGATCATATGACAGTTCTATATTTAACTTCTGGAGGTACCACCAAACTGTCTTCCACAGAGGCTGCACCATTCTACATTCCCACCAACAGTGAAGGAGTGTTCCTATTTCTCCAGCATTTGTAGTTTTGTTTTTTATATAATGGCCTTTCAATAAGGTGTGAAATGATATCTCAGTGTAGTTTTGATGTGCATTTCCCTAGTAGCTAATGAGGTTGAACTTGTTTCATGTGCTTTTTGGCCATTTGTATTTCCTTTGTAGAGATTTGCCTATTTGAGTCTTTTATCCATTTATTTTATTTATTTTATTTTTTATTGTTAAGATATTTTTATTATAGAAGCGAACTTATAAAACAATCATGCACATGTGTAGAATTCCCATACAACATCCCTTCACCAACACACTACATCATTGTAGAACATTTGTTATAGATTATGAGATAATATCATCAGATATTACCAGTAACTATGGTCCATAGCATACATTTGGCATAGTTTTTCCATCTGCCCCTATTATTAACACATTATGTCTTTGGCATTGATGCAAGAATATTACAGTAATGCTGTTAAATGTAGTCCATAGATTACATTAATTGTGTTTTTCCCATGATTCTCCACATTCCCACCACTCTGCAATAGTGACATACATCCATTCTAGTTAACAAAAGGATATTCTTGCACTTATACTATTAACCACAATTCTCATCCACCTCTGGGTTCACTGTGTTATTCAGTCCCTAGATTATTCTCCAGCTTTCTTTCAACTGACATTTATAATCCTAGAATATCCTTTTCAGCCACAATCCTATTTATAAACCAGGTGCTACTCACTATAAAGTGTTACCACAAATCTATCCATTTCCACACTTTAACAGTCAAGTTAATACTTCTACATACATTAAGCATCAGTATGCCTTTGCAGCCCTCTTCTTTTCTCCTAATAACCTATACTCTAGGTTTTAACTCCATACATTTATTTTTCAAATTTAGTTCTTATTAGTGAAACCATGCAATATTTGTCCTTTTGTGTCTGGCTTTTTTCACTTAGTGTAATGTCTTCAAGATTCATCCGTGTTTTCCTATGTGTACCAATCTTATTTCTTCTTATTGCAGCATAGTATTCCATCATAGGTATACAACACATTTTGTTTATCCATTTGTTGGTTGATGGATGCTTGGGTTGTTTCCATCTTTTGGCAATTGTGAATAATGCCACTATGAACATCGGTGTGCATCAGTTTTCAGTTCCTCTGGATATATTCTTATAGGAATTACTGGATCATATGACAGTTTTATATTTAGCTTCTGGATGAACCACCAAACTGTCTTCCACAGAGGCTGCACTATTTTACATTCTCACTGACAGTGAAAGAGTGTTCCTATTTCTCCACATCTGCTCCAGCACTTATTGTTTTCTGTTTTTTAATAATTGCCATTCTATGTGGTGCAAGATGATATCTCATTGTCATTTTGCTTTGCATTTCCATAATAACTAGTGATATTGAACATTTTTTCATGTGCTTTTTTGGCCACTTGTATTTCCTCTTTTGAGAAATGTCTATTTAAGTCATTTGCCCATTTGTGAAAAATTGGATTGCTTGCTCTTTTATTGTTGAGTTGTATGATCTTTTTACATAAAATGGAAATCAAACTTTTATTGGATATGTGGTTTCCAAATATTTTCTCCCACTGAGTGGGCTGCTTTTTCACCTCTTGACAAAGTCCTTTGATGCACATAAGTGTTTTAGCTTAAGGAGGCCTCATTTATCTATTTTTTTCTTTTGTTGCTCATGCTTTGGGTGTAAGGTTTAATAAACCACCACCTACCATAAGAGCTAGAAGGTGTTTCCCTACATTTTCTCCTATGAGCTAAAGTTTGTAGCTTTTATATTTAGGTCTTTGTTCCATTTTGAGTTAATTTTTGTATAAGATGTGAGAGAGGGATCCTCCTTTCTTTTGGATAGTGGTATCCAGTTCTCCCAGCACCAATTGTTGAATAGATTGTCTTGGTTTATGTAGGATCTCTCTTGCAGACTCATGCTTACGGCCTTTTGTTCCAACACCTGGGAATCTGCCCAGAGTGTCTCATCCCTATACCTATAAGTGAAATAAGAGAACCATGAAGTGAAGCAGTGTGGAGCTCATGGCAGGCAGCAGGGCTCAAGGAACATAGGTCCCCTTTAGTTGTGGAAGATACAATCTCTTACAGGGCCTGGTGGCAAGGAGAAATAGGTGGTGAATGTCTGAAGTGATCATTATTGCTTTGTATACAATTCATTTCTTACTTAAAATTTAATTGCCATTGTGGGGGTCTATCCTGCAGAGTCTGTGATGGTGCATAGAATTACTCTGAACATGGAGGTTGAGAGATGTTTGGGGGAGAACAGCTAAAGAAACTATCCTCTTTTGCTGATTCCCATCACAGTTTTTATTTTCTTTTTCACATAGCAAAAGGTCAGTGTGTATGTGCAGGGGCTCAGGTAGCTATAGGAAATGTGGGGTTGCAGATAACTTCACAGGAATTGCAGGCTGGTAATGGAGCAGTAAGATTACAGAAACATCCCGTGACTTTCATAGGAGATAATGGAAAGGTGAAAGGTCCTAAGAAATTGGGTAACAGAGCAAAGCAAGAATGTTCCTGCGCAGAAACTGATAGCAGTGGTTTTCCACTTGTGCAGTAAAGCAGACCCTAAACTATTTAAAAAATGTTTTAACCAAAGGGGTCCCACATCTCCTCCTTTTTTATTTCTTTTTTCCAGATGTTTAGCAGGAGAAAGCAGGTTGGATGCAGCAGTGACCAAGGTGATGATTTTCTGTTCTGCGTGATGAGCTTGAGAGAGGGCCTGATAGATTAACCAAAGACTGACAATAAAACAAGAAGCATGATTATTCCAATGACAGATATTATCCAGATTCATATGTTTAGGCCATGAAACCAATTATATTTAGCCATTGTAGATTATCATTGAGCATTTGAAACATGTTTTGTTCTGTAAGAATTTGTATTTGTGACAATTGATGTTCTAGATGTTGCTGGAGAGCAAGCACTTCTCCCTGTAGATGGGAGGAGAAAGCCCCTTGTAAGTGGGTCTTCACTTGCTGCCAAGAAAGTTGGGAACTGTTCCAAGGTAAAGCAGTGACACAAATTTTACATGTTCCCAATCACAACGCAAATCTTGTCTGGTAAGCAGAGCTTGTTGTTTTTTGTCTACCCAAAGAATAAATGCTTCCAATGCATCAAGTCTGGTAATAAAATTATTATTGATATGAGTTTGTGTTAAAAGTTCATCGGTGACATTGGTCACAATTTTATTAACAGCATGAGCAGTTTGGACAGATTCTGTTAAAGCAACTGCCACAGTGGTGACAGTGGCAACTATGAAAATGGCCAAAATAATGAAAGTAATAAGTGTACCAATGAATTTTTTAGGTCTAATAAGTGAAAGGGCATTGTTGAATTGGGCTATCCCTAAGACTTCCCAGGGATGGGATAAATTAACCAGGAGCCATACTACCACAGCCAAATATGCAAGAAATTATTTTCAGGGGTGTGTGTCACCCCAGAGTGAGACAGCACCTCAGTAGTTTTTTGATATAATTGTTTAAGTTTTCCTAAATTTACTCCCTGAACTTCGATTGTGTTACAACATGGTTGCATCCAGGAGTTCCTTGGTTCTTCCAGTGTCATCCTCTCCATCTGTGATATTGGGTTAAATGGGTGATCCATTCAGCTCATGGTAAGCATCACATTCCTTGCTGGCAGCCACCAGGGGCCTGTTGGAGTAAGCACACAAGCATACCCTCGTCCCCACATTATGAGGTCAGAGGGTCCCTTCCAAGATCCCTATCCTAACATTTCTTTTTATAGAATTTTAGCTCATGTTTGATGATTCTCCTGATGGGGGAGAAATGTTTCTCAGCTGTTCAGTGGCAATCTTTCTCACAATTTTAAAAATTTAAAGAATATAGTGCTAGGGTTATTGTATTTCTAGGGGAGGTATCCATACTCCCTCTTTTTTTGTTTTTTAATGAGAGTTTTTGAGAATTTGGTGAGTTCTTTCAATGATGGCTTGTCCTGTAGGGTTATAAGGGATACCAGTGTTATGTGTGATATTCCATTGTAGTATGAAAGTTTTGAATGCTAGGGAGCTGAAACCAGGACCATTGTCTGTTTTTAGAGTGTTAGGTTTGCCCATATGACTAATGGCTTCTAGTAAGTGGGTTTTAATGTGTTTAGAGCTTTCCCCAGATAATAGGGTAGCATGAACGAAACCTGAAAAAGTGTCATGGAATACATGTAAATAATGCATACAACTGAAAGGTGGGTAATGAGTAATATCAGTTTGCCAAATTTGATTGGATAGAAGACCTCAGGGGTTAGTTCCTGGAATTAAGCTTTGTTTAGTAAATTGGTGACAATTGGGATAGGCTTGTATGATTTGTTTGGCTTGAGAGAGGGTTAGAGTGAATTGTTTGACTAAGGATTTGGCATTTTGGTGGTGGAATTCTTGTGAGATGTGGGCTTGCTGAAAGGCTGAAGTTAATCCTACAAGACCGTGTGCTGGTTGATTTCCTTCTGTTAAGGGGCCAGGCAACCCAGAGATGGGAACAGATATGGGTGACAAAAATGGGATGATTACACTTGCCTAGCAAGGATTTTAAAGTGAGGAAGAGGGAATATAATTCTTGGTCCAGCAGGGGTTTTGTAAATGCTTGTTCTATGTTTTGAAGAGTGTAGACTACATAACTGGAGTCACAAATGATTTTAATAGGCTGAGAGGGAAATTGTTTTAATGCCATAATTGCAGTGGCCAGTTCAGATATTTGAATTGATTTGTGGCTTTTGGTAACTGTGTGGGACCATTTCAATTGTTCATGCCATGTGATGGAAGCTTTAGAAGATTTTCCCAAACCATAAAGTAAGACATTAACTGCATTGGAAACGGGTAGGGTTAATAATATGAGGAGGTATGAGATGCAATAAGGGGAGCTGTTGAAGTAATTTATCAGCAGTTAGTGAGAATAAAACTTGTCCTAAATAATCTGCCATGGCAGTTTGGAGTTCTACTAAATTAAAAAGGGCTTGCTGAAAATGATCTTGTGAAAGACAAACATTAATGATATCTGGGTCAAAACCAGTTAATTGTTGACATCGAAGGTGACCTTTGAACAGAATTTGGGTCAAATTATGAATATATGGTGTAATAGTTTTGTGAGAAGTATGGGAGAGAAAAATCCATTCTAAACACCCAAGCTGTGGGAGCAGCTGTGTCCTAATAGTCCTATGGGAGTTAAGGCTGTGGGGAAAAGGAATAATCTAATTGGAAGTTGAGGGTCTCTGAGGCTTAATTGTCTCCTTTGAATGGCAATGTTAACTTACTCAAGTACTTTTAGTGCTAATGGAGTTAAATGTTGAGGGAAGTTAAGATCAGTATCTTCTTTTAGGTTATTGAATAAATGTAATTGGCTCGTGGGAATGCATAAACTGGTTCTAATCCAATTTATGGCTCCTAAAAGTTTTTGTAAATCATTAAGCATTTTTACACAGGTGGGATCCAGTGTTACCATCTGTGGCCTAATTCTTCTAGATGACATGACATTACCTAAATATTTCCAAGGTTGTGTTAATTGGACTTTATCAGGGGTATTTGGAGACCAGCTTGAGTAAGAGAATTTTGGAGATGTTTATAAAGTTGTGTTAAAAGTGCTTCTGAGGGGGCTGCAATGAGGATATCATCGATGTAATGATAAATACATGCTTGTGGGAAGGTGGAACGGGTAGGGTGTAAAGCCTGAAATACATAATATTGACACATGATGGCTCTATTGAGCATCCCTTTTGGTAGGACTTTCCACTGCTATCTAGTTAGGGGCTCTTGATTGTTAATGGCAGGCAGTGAAAAGGCAAACTTTTCCTTATCCTGGACTGTGAGTGGAATGGTGAAAAAGCAATCTTTTAAATCTATTACTAAAAAGGCCCAATTTTAAGGGATCATGGTAGGATTAGGTAAGCCTAACTGAAGGAGACATGTGGGCTGAAGGACAGCATTAACTTGATGTAGGTCATGAAGGACTTGCCATTTGCCAGATTTTTCAGAAATGACAAAATGGGGATATTCCAGGGACTATTAGATGGCTCTATGTGCCCTGCTTCAAGTTGTTGTTTTACTAGTAAATGTGCTTGCTGTAATTTTTCCCCTTTAAGTGGCCTCTGTTCAACTCAAACTGGATTGTTAGAAAGCAATATTAAAGGCAGGGGAGAAATTCAAACAGTGGCCCCTAGGAAAAAGGGGAAGTTTTTAGAATAAGATTCCATTGAGTTAGTAAGTCTTGGACCCATAAGTTCATAGGGACTGGTAAAATGTACAGTTGTATGTATCCCTTTTGTTGATCAGGGCCTATACACTGGAGAGTTTTAGAAGTTTGTAGAGGGCTTTGGGGGGCCACCTATTCCAGTTACTACAAGGGTAGTTTGAACTACAGGCCAATCTGAAGCCCAGTTCTTTTGAGAGATGATAGAAATATCAACTCCTAGGTCAATTAGGCCTACAAATGATTGTTTTTATATATTTATTTGGATCAAGGGCTTTTGTATTTGTATAGAAGTGGCCCAATAAATGTCTTTATCTCCAGTATTACCAAATCCTTGATTTTCCCTAACTTTATCTTGAGCTCCTGGAGCATGGTATGGGAGGAGTAGGAGTTGGGTCATTTTTGTACTGGCAGGAATCACATGAAAATTAGAAGCCTGTAGCATTATTTTATTTCCCCTTGATAGTCACAGTCTATTATTCTGGGGAGGATTTTTATTCCTTTAAGAGTGAGGTTGGACCTTCCTAGGAGGAGACTGACTAACCCTTGTGGAAGAGGTCCCCAGACTCCAGTAGGGGCTGCATAAATGGAGTCTTGTTATTTTAGTATTAGTTCAATGGTAGTGATAAGGTCAGTCTGGCACTGCCACTAGTTGCTGTGCAGAGATCAGAGACTCTTCTATTGCCTAGTTCCAATAAACCTGATTGTTGTTTGGAGCTCTGGGAGTGGGGTAACATGGGTTGCTCTGGGAGTTTTTTTGGGTGCCAGAGCTGGCACCCCTCCTCCTGTTTCCTGAAAGGGAGTTGCCATCTTTGTCAAATTTAGAGCAGCATTGGTTTGCCCAGTGTTTTCCTTTTTTGCATCAGAAGCAATCAGTAGATGGAGGTTTGGACCTGGACTGTCCATGAAGACATTCCTTCTTAAGGTGTCCTTCCTTCCCACATGTAAAACAGGTTTGAATTGAGCATAAAATGTCTGTGAGAGTCTGGGTTTTAAAGGTTTCAGTGGCTACATTTTGACATGCCTTGATGAATTCTCCTATAGATTAGGCAGTAGTTTGGATGTTACTCATTGCTTACTGGCAGTTGATGTTAGCATTTTCATAAGCCAATTGTAGGAGCAATGCATGTGCTGCTTCAGAATTCTCAACCTGGTGGGTAATAGCATTTTGTAATTTATTAATGAAGTCCAAATATGATTCTCATCCTCCCTGTCTGATGGTAGCAAAGGAGCCCTATTTGTTTTTTTCCTTCAGGGTTCTAGCTCTAGGCCTGTATGGCAATTTTGGAGCATGTACTAAAGACCCACTGATCTTAGTGGGCTTGAATGTGAGGACAAAGGATGGGACCTGTACCCAAAAGCATGTCTGCTCCAATTGGTATCTGCTGGTCAAGGATGCAAATTGCCTGTTGAGTGCAATGTTCTTGATATTCCAGTTGCCAGACACTGAATTGAACTTGGGTAATAATAGTCTTTAAAAGAGCTTTCCAATCCCAGGGGCACGTTTGATATCCATTAGCAATTGAATCTAAAATCCCCTTATTAAAGGATTTGTGGAGTCCATTTTCATTAATGCTTCTTTGTAGCTCATTAAAGACTGTATAGGGAAGTGATTCATGCCATTCTTTCCATTTTGGAGAGTTACAAGAAAGGCATGACATTCTCCTAGCTCTACCACTTCTTTTAAGCATTTTCCCATAGCCAGCCAGGGTTCTTTATTTTCAAAAAAGGCTTGGGGAGGTGGAGGTGGAAAAGGTGTTTCTTCATTTTTGGGGAGTACAGGATTTTAAACTGGGAGCTCCTCTGGGAGAGCTGTGAGACCAGAGGAGGTATATAGTGGCACAGGGCTGTTTTTACTAGGTTCCATGTTATTAGGGTAGAAGTGGGAATTTTTTCTCCCTGCTCATATTTTCTCTTTAAAAATTTTCCTACCTGCCCCCATAGCTCTAAATCTAAAATTCTTCTATCAGGAAACCAAGGACAATAATTTTGAAACATTTGTAATAGGGAGAGTAATTGGCTTTCTCAAACCATGCAATCAGCTGCCTTTAAGAGTTGTTCTATTGTTTTCACAAAAATATCCTGTTCTTTGGAAACTCCCATTCCCATGAAGATTTAAAAAATTTCCCCTCACTGAACTACACATGTTGGCAACTCTCTCCAGTGGGTGTTGCTGTTCCCTTACCTTGGGATGATCAGTTTCAGTTTCAGTCCAGACAAATGTAGTCGCTCATTAACATGCCAATTGTGCCACTTGCCTGTATCACATTGGGGTCACCACTTGTGGGGGTCTGTCCTGCAGAGTCCATGATGGTGCAAAGAATTACTCTGAACACAGAGGTTGAGAGACATGAGAAGGAGAACAGCTAAAGAAGCTATCCTCTTTTGCTGATTCCCGTCACAGTTTTTATTTTCTTTTTCACATAGAAAAGGTCAGTGTGTACGTGCAGGGGCTCAGGTAAGCATAGTGTACATGTGGGATTGCAGATAACTTCTGCCGTGGTCCAGCCGAGGCACGAGGGAGCAGGCTGAAGGTGGTTAAGGGCGTTGGCGAGAAATGATGAGTCGCACACCAAATTGAGTGAGAATTAATGACTGACGACTCTCCGACTTTATTGCAAGATAAGCACAGTTTTTATATTCAATTTTTTGGCAAGCGTAAGCATTCTCTTTGTATAACTGACTTTAGATAAGCACTTTCAGTTTCATGGCAACAGGATGTAAACTTTTCACGGAACAGCAACTGGTGACTTAGTAGTCCCTATTCTGATGTCTAAGATTAGATAAATTAGGATTGCGGTTAAAAC
>JAQZBX010095059.1:0-11953 GCA_029593785.1 Cabassous unicinctus
AGACTCTAAGAATCACTACAAGGAAAACTCCTTGTGGTGAAGGTTCAAAGACTTGGGATCGTTTCCAGATGAGGATCCACAAGCGACTCATTGATCTGCACAGTCCTTCTGAGATTGTTAAGCAGATTACATCCATCAGCATTGAGCCAGGAGTAGAGGTTGAAGTCACCATTGCAGATGCTTAAGTCACCTATTTTAATAAATAATGTCCGTTGCTAAATTTTGTTGAGTTTTGTTCAGAATCCCAACATTTTCGAATGTACAAGTGTGTTTTGTAATGTATTCCTCTCTTGAAGAGGTGGATATCATACCACCATGGTCTACCATGTTCGTTATATTTCCTAGAGGCCACTGAACCATTTTATTCAACGTTTATTCAAATTACTTGAAGGCATAATTCTATTAACTGAATTATTTAATATGTTGGATCCAGTCGGACCATATAGTGCAGAAAACATACTACTAACTTTGTATCTGACCAGAAATTTGATTTAGTTGGTGTGGGGAGCTACAAGTTTTGTAAAATGTTGGAATGATCTAATATACATCCAAGATTGAAAACCTAGTGGGCAAAGAGCAATTTGAGAAGTCATAGGCCTTAGGTTCTACTGAATGAGAATATGTCATTCCTAATACTTTCGCATCTTCTGTTAATTGTTTGGCATTTACTAGAATCTGATTCAACTACTAGGCTCTATACTATGTACCTTGCATGAATTACATTGTTGGGTACTATGATAGGAGTCCCTTTCTATAAATCTGGAAATGGCTTTAAAGGCTTAGCTTGCCCAGAGTCAGTTAGTTGCATAGTGAGATTTAATCAGGCTTGGCAGTCTCAGAATCCATTCTCCTGAAATCTCCCTTAGGGTTTTCAAGTTTTCACTTAAAATGTATGAGATAACCCTCCTACAAAGGCGTGTCTGTGGTTTGCTGTCCTTGGACACGTAAGAATTGGAGGCAAAGAAATGTGGAATTGGAGAAGTCTGGAGCCAGCTTGCTACCTGCAGGCTCATGATCACCTTTTCCCACACAGAAAATACTGTGAGGTG
Source organism: Cabassous unicinctus (assembly GCA_029593785.1). Classification (NCBI taxonomy): domain Eukaryota; kingdom Metazoa; phylum Chordata; class Mammalia; order Cingulata; family Chlamyphoridae; genus Cabassous; species Cabassous unicinctus. The sequence goes on from JAQZBX010095059.1 coordinate 1,050, forward strand.
AACATAGAGATGATGAGTGTCCTTTGAGAAAACCAGTGTACCAAGTGTTCTGCCAGGAAATTTTCTACTTTTATTCTCTTGGGAGATTTAAAAAAAAATTTTTTTTCTAATATCAGGGATTTGAATGGAACTGAATCTGGAATAAGCTATGCCATTACTAAACCAAATCCAAGTATTTTCAAGTTAAAAACCTGTCTTCACGTTAGCCATTTGTAACTCAAAACGCGACAATAACCCTTTACCCTTTGAAAGAAGCTGGCTTCAGTGAGTTTTTGAAGGGATTTTTTTTTAAGTTAACCAGCTAGTTTTCTAGCCCCACCCCCTTAAAGATATAGGTTACATAACAAATAGAGGTGATTCCCATATGCCCTGCTCCCCACACTGGCCACATTTGGCCCCATTAACAGCATCCTTCATTGGTGTACATTCATGGCAACACATTTTGGAGCATTGCCACTAAGCATGGATTATAGTTTACATTGTAGTTTACACTGTCGCAATAAGTCTATAGTTCATTCCCCAATCCTGAGCATTCTGGGAAGGTGATGCCCCTCCACCTCTAATTGAGAGGTGTCTAGCCCAATTTTAAATAGTCTAACCTGTAGGGAGTGGTAGAAATCTAGAGGTAAGGGAAGCGGGTGTGGCTCAGTGGATAGAGCCCCCGTTTACCATATGGGACGCCCGGGTTCGCGTCCCGAGGCCTTGTGAGGGCACGCCTGCCTGAGCGGTGCGGTAGGCTGATGCAGCAACCTTACGGCAGGAAGCGGGTGTTTACCATATGAGAGGCCCCGGGTTCACTTCCCAGCGCCTCCTTGTGAGGGCAGGCTGGCTCGCGCCGGCGCCGTGGGCTCCTGTGGCAGGACCTCACAGCAAGGGGGAGATAAGCAGACACAGAAGACACGCAGCGAATGGGCACAGCAGCACAAGCAGCAAGGGGGGATAAATCTTAAAAAAAAAAAAAAAACTACATGTAACTAAAGGCAATACTTTGGGAACTGTAATAACTACTTGGGAATAAAATCCTTGCCCAGGCCTTTAGAATATCAATGAACTAAGGGTTCAATAGTGGCAGTGACACCAACAATTCTTTTGAGTTATAGACCAGCTTGTATGGATTGGGGAGGTGAAAGTAATGGGAGGCCTCTCCATTCCTTTACCTCACTCCCTTTGGATTCACAGGTTACTGCTTCTCTTTTAGAAATGTGAGCTTACAATAACAACCAAAGCAACAAAAACCACCATGGCTGTTCATTTGCTGGATCACTCTCAGGACTGGCTGTGTACAGACCCTGTGGGTACAAAATGAACTGGCAAGATGGTGTAGAAGTCCCTGGCCCTGCTGTGGGACAAATCTCCAAACTTAAATTTGTGGCCTTGCCCAAGGTACTTCTCTGAGCCTCAGTTCTCATGTCAAAATGAAGATACTGAAAACCTTTCCCAACCAAACCAACCCTGGCTTCCTAAGGGCAGGGCTTTCTCACATGGGCACCTTCATTCCCACAGGATGTGGTGACTTGCTGGCAGGTGGTATTATGTCAAATTACTTAAAAGGACACTTTGAGAAGTGTGTTTGAACCACCAAGGGCACGGCCTAACTGCATCCTCCTTCAGCAAAACAGTGCTCAGGCAGGTCTAGCTATACTAGAGAACCTGGCAAATCCAAAGATATTTATCTTTTGAAAGTAAGGAACCAAATTAATCCTTATTTCCTTTAGCCTAGGAGCAACATATTTGCTTTCATAGCAAATAAACCTCTTAGAACCAGAGAACTGATCCTTTCATACATTTTGTTCTGTAAAATGCTTCTTTTCTTTTTTTCTGGCCTTACATACTGTGTCTTTCTTCATCAGTTTAAAAAGAACCCACCCTAAAAGGTATTGTTAATATTGTATTCAGAAATTTTTATGTATGTTTTAGTGTATGTAGTATATATCTTCCATTTGCCTATAGTCTATAAAATCTATCCCTTTTTAAAGCAATACAGTGAGATTTTTAAATAGTATTTCATGGTATGAATCTACTTAAATGTCTTGATGGACTTTTTCATATTTCCCATTCTTTTGCTGTCAAACTCACTGATTCAATAAATGATTTTTTTTTCTTTTTTTTGGGGGGGAGCATGGTCACAACATCTTTATTCATTGAATTAATTTTTTTAACATTAATTTTATTGGTACATAATAATAAAGCATAAATCAATTCAAAGTAGAATCAATGATATTTGGTATAATCACATGTTTGTGCATTCATCACTTCAGTCATTCTTAGAGCACTTTCATTATTCCAATAATAAACAAAAAACAAAACTCATCACCTCTCAATCTCTATGCTTCCCCTGCCATATGTAGCTGCTATGCTTTTTCCTTCTCTATTTGTATTAATATTTTGTGAAAACAGTCTATATATCCAATATCACCCATATTTGTGTTTTATGTGGTGTTTTACTGTCATATACAGTACCATATTACAGTTTTGAGCTTTCCTTCTAGTAATATATATGATCTTACACTTTCCCTTTCAACCACTGTTGTACCCATATAATAGCACTGCTAGTTACAAACACCATGATATGCTTTCACCATTTCAATTCGTTTCCAAAGATTTACAAGCAACCTTTACCAATGCTGCACAGATTAACCGTCAGCTTTCTGTTCTCTAATCTCATTCTATTTTCTGGTGACCGATATTCAAATTATTAACTCCATGAGTTTACACAATATATTTACTTCATAATAGTGCAGCCATACAGTATTTGTCCTTTTGTGTCTGTCTTGCTTCACTCAATGTCTTCCAGATTCATCCACGTTGTCATATGCTTCATTTCTTCTTACTGCTGCATAATCTTTAAATATGATTTTTTTTTTTTTTTAAAGATTTGTTTATTTATTTATCCCCCCCTTGCTGCTTGTGCTTGCTGTGTCCATTCGCTGTGTGTCTTCTCCGTGTCTGCTTATCTTCCCCTTGCTGTGAGGTCCCGCTGCATCAGCCCCTCGCATTGCGCGGGCCGGCCTGCCCTCACAAGGAGGCCCCGGGAAGCGAACCCGGAGCCTCACACATGGTAAACGGGGGCTCTATCAGTTGAGCTACACCCGCTTCCTGTTGTGAGGGCTTGCTTCATCAGCCCACTAGGCTGCGCGGGCTGGCCTTCCTCACAAGGAGGCCCCGGGAAGCGAACCCAGGGCCTCCCATATGGTAAACGGGGGCTCTATTGACTGAGCCACTCCCGCTTCCCTAAATATGATTTTAATATTGTCTTTGCTCACTGGTACAGCTCTTTAAGACATTAGTGGAAGTTGAATTTCTGAGTTTGGTTGCATTGTTTTTATATGCAGTGACTGATAAAAAGAAATAGGAATCTATTTAAGAACATTTATTAGGCATCTACAATGTGCATCTGTATGAATACTTTTCTGGGATAGATAAAAAAGATACATATTTTCAGTCATAAGATACGGGAATTTTTAAGAGATACTACCAACCAAGAGAGTCTACAACTCCAAGCAAGAGAGTCCCATCCATCAACCATATGGGATTGAAACCCTCTCTCATTCAGAGGTGGAATGGGCATCACCAACCCAGAATCCTCACGATTGGGGACTCAAATATGGACTAGACTGGATTTACTGGTATTCTACTAAGGACTTATTGTGATTCTAGCAATGGAAGAAATTATATCATGGATGTGGAGACAGTGGCCACTGGAGGTGCTGAAGTCAGGGAGAGGGAAAAAGAAGTGTAATATGGGGGCATTTTCAGGACTTGGAATTGTTCTGAATGACATTGCAACGACAGATGCAGGCCATTATATATCCTGCCATAACCTACAGAATTGAGTGGGAGAGAGTGTAAACTACAATGTAAACTATAATCCATGCTTAGTGGCAATGCTCCAAAATGTGATCATCAATTGCAATGAATGTACTACACTAATGAAAGAAGTTGTTAATGTGGGGAAAAGTGGGAGGTATGGGGAGTGGGGCATATGGGAATCCCTTATATTTTTTTAAATAGCATTTTATGTAATCTAAGTTATCTTTTAAAAATAAATAAAAAATATATTAAGAAAAAAGAGATACTGCCAAATTGTTTCTCAAAAGGCCATGTCCATTTATATTACCATTAGTGGGAGTGTGATAAAATCTATCTGATGGACACAAAATATCTCATTATTTAAGCCTTGCCCTGCCCTGCCCTCCCTTTATCTCTTCTCTTTCTGAGGCTTCTACTATTTCGGTATTGGACCTGCTGGAGATCTGCTATGTCTCTTTTTCTTAAGTTCTCTGGCTCTTTTATAATACATTCTGGGAAATATCCTTGACTTTCTCTTTCAGTCCTTCTGTTGGTTAATTTTTTTATTTAGGCAATCTTTTTTTTTTTTTTTCTAGTTATGGAAAATTTCAAACATTCACAGAAGTACAAAGAATAGCCTAAAGAACCCATGAGTAACCATCATCCAGCTTTATAAAATGCCAACTCCTCCCAGTTTTAGTTCTTGTGTAACTCCACCCACTCCTCCAACCAACCTCCGGTTATTTTGAAGCAAATTCTGGACATTATTTTCTCCATACATTTTTTGGCATTTAAATCTAAAAGATAAGGGCTGCTAAAAAACAATCAAATAACATTGCCGCACCTAAATATAACAATAATTTCTTAATAATAAAAGATATCCAGTAGTGTTCAAGTTTGACTGTTTTTGACTTCTTTGTTCGAATCAGGATCTAGTTGGTTGATGTGTTAAATCTCTTTTAATCTAATGATTTCTCCATCTAAAAAACATTTCAGTACTGGCAGTCCTCACTTTGCAAAAAATAGCGTGAGATTGAGAAAATGACCATGAAAGCCGAAAACATACAAAACGATCTTAATAATAAAAGGGAAAAATGAAGAAAGTTCCATGACTTAAAGTTTTTTGTCAAAACATGAAAAACTCCTACTGTTGGTTACAAATGCAAAGAGAAATGAAAACAGTTTTTTAAAACCCTAATATTTAGTATACTATCATCTAAAACATTAGAGACTGGGAATAAAAGAGTTTTATTTCTTTGTAAAAAAAAAAACAAAACATCAATCATGATTTGAACAGTGCTTGCCATCTCATCATGTAATTTACAGTTGGAGTGAGCATATTTTCTATGCCTTAGCCAACTATCCTACTTCTTCCTAAATTTGGGTCAGCTTCCAACATTTTATCCCTTGTACATTCAATGTTGTAAAATATTTCTGAGATTTTCTTTAATGTGAAGTTTTGCTGAGGTTATTTACTCTGGGACACCATCCTTTTTGTCACAACCATTTAATTCATGTTGATAAGTTACCTTCACTAAGTTCCTTTGTATGCATATATAGAGTCGAATGGCAGCAATATCAATATTCCCATGGTCAGCTATTTTCCATAACTCCATTTATGCTTATTTTGAATTTTGCTTCCTGCATTAGCACTTTTTGTTTCTTTAGTGTACTTTCATCTTTGTTTACCAATTCCCTGTTCTGACTATCCATTCTTGCAAGATACATTTGGGTGTATCACTGGTAGACAAGGAAACGACACAACTACACACTTACTGTGTGTGCATTAACCGAATAACAGATGTGCAGTGATCAATCATAGACTGCCTTTGAAAGAAGTGACATAACTGGTCACTGATCATGATGGTCATTGGTTATTTACTGAGTGGTATGTGGACTGAAGAAGAGGTAGCTGCCCAGTTTGTGCTTTATGCAATTACTTGCAATTATTACATACCATGGTAACTGATTTTTGAACTATGTTGTTGGGGGGACCAGTGGTGTTTCCTTAAACCACGGAACTAACATTCATGCCTATTGGAATCTTGCAAAGTGCGGACTGCCTGTACACATCTTGGAATTATCTCTGATTCCTCTGTCTCAAATGTCTGTTTATCTTGGCTTTTCTTTTTGAAGTGACTATTTTCCCTATAGATCTGCGGATTTTTGCTTTCTTTGATTCATAATTCAAAATGATAATCCTTTTTCTCTCTAGTACTGGTACGGATTTTCTCTGTTCTTATGTAGATAAGACTAGTTCTCTGATATGTCTTTCTTCTGCATTAGAAGGATTTCCACTTCTCTTTAGGCTACACATATAGAAAGCCATCTGTTAGACTGCCCCCCTCCCCCAACAACAAACCCTACTACAATGAGGTGCAGCAGTACTTACACTTTAGCTCTTCATAGCAGTTATTCAATTTATTTATGGGTCTAAGACCCCTCTTGTCATCAGTAATGCTGGAAGCTCATGGGGCAGATTGGCAGGCATAGGTGTTTCATCAATACACTGTTCATTCTTTAAGCCCCTGTTTTTATCCCCCCTCTAACTCCTGCATGCTGCACCAGGCCTTTTGCCACCCAGAGCTGCCCAAGTCCCCAGGGACAGCAGTTCCCACCTCTATCTCACACACCCCAGGAGCACATTCTGGGTTGTGGCTTCCTTCACTCTGCTTCTTCTATCATCATACCCCAAAAAGGTGTTGAACTAACAAGTCTGTTTTGCATTCTCTTATTGATTTGTTCCTTGAGTTTCCTCTACTATGCTTTCAATGAAGTCTCTAGGCAGAGAAAGCAGTATTTTTGCTCAGTATGCTGATCTGAGCTAGGATTTAATTGATTCTTAAAGTTGCTCTGGAATCTGTTTTGTATAGATAACGCATTCAGGACACTTCTCATCATGAAGAGAAACAGAGTAGCATCTTGGTTAAAGATAGAGATGCCAGTCAGACTTTCTGGGTTCCAAATTTGGCTCTGCTCTACTCTAGCTGAGATTTTGGGTAAGTTACTTACACTTTTTATCTCAGTTTTCTCATCTATAAAATAAGAATAATAATAGAAAATGCTTCATGGAGTTGTTTGAATATTAAATGATTAAAATATTTAATATACTTAAGACGGTGCCTGGCATAGAGTAAGAGCTGTAAGAGTATTTGAAAAAGAATAAATTATAATTTCAGGAAATGAAATCCATCTGAAAAAGAACATGACTGCTTACATTTTTTTGTCTCATTCACTAGTATAGAGTTCCCTGAGTACAAAGAGGTTAAATCTCTCTCTCTCTCTCTTTTTTCTGGTAAGAAAACCAGATTCATTTGTGACTCCTGTTGCGGTTAAGTGGGTGGGTAATAAAAAATAAAATTTTAAGACCAAATTACTGTGTGGATAACTAATGAGACACAAGTATCTGAGTAGCAATTGAAATAAATTCATCATCATAATAAAGGCAAAAGAGACATCCTGGCAAAGGAGACATTCAATGAAACAAATTCTAAACATGTTTCCTTTTAATTTATTAATCACTTCATTTTTGCAATAATTCAGCTAAAGCTTGAGTAAAGTAACAATTCTACCTATTTAAAGTTCAACAAAAAGACTATAATACAATATTTAACAAAAGATATAGTTTTTTTAAAAATTGCAGTTTTAAAAAAAGAACTGCAATTCTTCAATCAAGAAAGCAGAGTTCGATGCTTCAGAGCTTTATCCCCCCCCACAGAAACTTTGAACAACCAGCAAGAACTGGCAGAAACATCATTCTCAAAGCTCAAAGAAAACAGTTAAGGACTACGATAACAGTGAGTGCCAAATCAAGGAAAACGCTACTTAAAAGCAGTGGGATCTTGTGGTGCCCTCCCTGCCCCCTCCCCTACCCCTCACTGGCTTGGCACAGAGCTGGCCTGTGCTCCCAGTGTGACTCCTTGGTCCAGGTTCTGGAGGGAGCAGAGTAACCCTCATTCACATACTGGAACTTGTTTTCTGGCCCATTCTATCTGGTAGTGGCCTGAGGGGCTCACAGGACCAAACATACCCTGCATGTAGAAGGCAGCTCACAGAGCTCTCCTACAGAATGCTGCCTGGGGCAAGGGATTGCTGGCTGTGGGACATACAGTGCAGTTCCCAGGGCTGTGAGGATAATGTTTCCTAGGGAAGACCCCTATTCTTAGGTATCCATGTAAATAGGGGAAATCCTAGGACCACATCGGCATGTCCAAGAAAAGACACATGTGCAGAAAGGCTCAGGAAGCCCCTACACTTTAGCCTGGACCTATTTCCTAAACTTCATTGTAAAGATAAGCCTGATAGAGAGCACTGGCACAGGTCAATCTGCAAAGACTGAGAAGGATGTTTCCTTTTTTTCTTTCCGTCCTTCCCTTCCTCCCTCTCTCCCTCCCTCCCTCCCTTCATTCATTCCTGGCTCCTATCATCAAGAAAAACTCTGTCATAACACTAGCTGGATACTAGCTTAAATAACAGATGCCTCAGAGTACAAATCCCAGCAATAACACATTAAAATATAAAAATGTCCAGGTTTCAGCAAAAGATTATAAAACATATAAAGAAACAGGAAGCAATGACTCAGGCAGAGGAGAAGATTAAAGCATTAGAAACCATCAGTGACCAAGACCAGAACTGGACATACCAAAGACTTTTACAAATTGGTCTTAAATATGTTCAAAGAGCCAAAGGAAAAAGAACTAAAGAAAAGCAGGAAAACAATAGATGAACAAAAGAGAATATGAATAGAGAGACGGTAATTATGAAAAGAAGCCAAACAGAGCTGAAGACCACAGTGACAGAAATTTAAAATTCCCTAAAGGTATTCAAGAGCAGATTGGAGCTGGCAAAAGAAAGAAGCAGTGAACCTGAAGATAAGACAACTGAAATCATTCAGTCTGAGGAGCAGAAAGAAGAAAGAGCAAAGAAAAGTGAACAGAACCTAAGAAATCTGTGGGATACCATCAAGAGTACCAATATATGCATTTTGGGAATCCCAAAAAGAGAAAAAAGAGAGAAAGGAGCTGAGAAAATATTCAAAGGAAACTTCCCAAATGTAACAAAAGACATGAATATACACATTCTACATGCACAACAAACTCCAAATAGGATAAATTCAAGAAGACCCATGTGCAGCATATTTTAATAAAACTGTTGAATGCCAAAGATAGAGAATTCTGAAAGCCAAAAGCGAGAAGCAATGTGCCACAAGAAGGGAGCCTCAGATTAAGTGCTGACTTCTCTTTGGAAATCTTGGAGGCAAGATGGCAGTGGGAGGACATATTTAAAGTGCTGAAAGCAAAAAAACTGCAACAAAGAAATCTATATCTGTTAAAACTTTCAAAAATGAGTGAGAGATTAAGATTCCCATATAAACAAAAGCTGAGGAAGTTCATCACCCTTCAACTGATTGGATGAGACCTCTTATTGCTGAAGGAAATCTCTTTTGTTGATTGTTGATGCAATCAGTCAAAGATGCAACCAACTGACTAATGGTTTATTCTGTTTATAAAGGACTCCAATAATCTGGATTAAAACCCAACCTGATTCAGTTAGGCTATACCTTAACTGAGGTACTATCTTCAAAGTCTTATTTAAAATGGGTCCAGGGGGCGGATGTGGCTCAAATGGTTGGGCATCCATCTGCCATATGGAGGGACCTGAGTTCCATCCCCGGGACCTCCCTGTAAAATAAAAAATATATATATAGAAGGTGCATGGGCTGCCAGGCTCTGTGTGCCGGTGAGCCTCCAGGCCCCGGGAGCCACGCAGCAAGATGATGACGTAACAGGAGAGAGACAAGACGAGATGCTCTGAAAGCTCCGAAAACCAGGAACCGAGGTTGCACCGGTGGCAGAACACCTCTCTCCTACATCAGAGGTCTCCAAGATCGAATCCTGGTGAAGACTGGAGGAGGAGGATGAGAAAAGATGGCAGGAAAGAGACACAGAAAATTGCCCAGCAAATGGACACAAAACAGCAAATGGGGAAGGGGGTATTTAAAATGGATAAAGTAAATAAATAAGTCTTTTTAAAAAAATAAAACAAAATAAAATAAAATGGGTCCATACCCAGGACCAGGGGTTGGGACCTGAACATGTCTTTTGTGGGGGGCATGAATCATTCCTCAACACCCCTCTAACTTCTAAGGAAAAGAGGTGATAAGAGTTATGTTAGTCTCCTGGGCAGTCTTAGTCTGAGCTGAGCATCAGGCATAACTAAATTCATACAGTTAAATGCAAACAATGGGATTAGCCCCTGAGACATAAATAAGAGTATATCACACTCAAGTTATAGCACTTTCTACACAATGTACTGTGCCTTGCTTTTCTTCACTTAATATATCTTGGAAATCATTTAATTTTTGTCTTTATAAAACTGTTCTATGCTTTTTAATGATTACAGAGAATTCTACTTTATGGATATACCACTTTTTATTTATCTGATATGCCACTGATAGATATACAGATTTTTTATTCTGTTATTTTCTACCACAAACAATGCAGCACTGCATCTCCCTGTACATATGACTTTGCACAATGTATGAGAGGGCCTTCCAACACAGGTTATTATTATTATCATTTGATCATTTCCAAGAATGATAGTTAAAACTTGTGTCTCATTAATTTTACATTTATTCCCTTAAAAATTCTCATATGTTTGTGGGTCATTTGTGTTTATTTTTCCATGAATTGTATGTTCATATTAATAAATACAATATCTCTGGAGTGTTAAGTGTTACCAAAAGTGAGTCCAGAATGCTGTGGGATCAGCCCCCTTTTGCCAATGCACATGTAATTTGATGCTACCTTAGGACAAATTACATGTCTCTGTGTCTTCATTTGCCAGGGCTGCTATCACGAATACCACAAACTGATTTTGGCTTAACAGCTGGAACTTATTGGCTCATGGATTTATTTGAGACTAGAAAAAGTTCAAAATCAAGATATCAGCAGGGCTTGCTCTCTCTGTGAGCCTATAGCATTCTGGTGCTGGCTTCTGGCAATCCTTGTTGTTCCTTGGCTTGTATCTCTAACTCCTTATCTCAGCCTCCAGTCACATGGTAATGTCCTCTCCTTTCTTGCTTCTGTGTCTTCCAGGTTCTCTTTCTTTTTTTT